>VZZY01013549.1:0-42938 GCA_013400335.1 Eurystomus gularis
CAGAAATAGTAATAATACAGCAATCCACAGTTAACATTCACCAGAGAGTGAAAGGTTTGGTGCTTACCCAGAGAAGTGTCCCTGCCTGGGGTGGAGAGAGAGAACACAGCCCACCAACTGGTCTGTCAGATGTTGGGGTTCTTCTCTCCCAGTTTAACCATNCTCCCAGTTTAACCATTATTTTATCTGTCTTTTTTGCCCAAAAATTACAAGGTTTTCACCCCCCCCCTCAGGTGACATGTAGTGCGATTTGGGTGGAGAGACGAGTGTTATAGTCATACATGTTTAGCATGACCTCTGTAATCTTTATTAGCATATGCAGGAGTGCCAACTGGAATATGGATTTCCCAGTTAATGAGGCAAAGGGTAGCAATCAGATTTAACAGCCTTTTCTCAGAAACAAAGAACTATACAAGTTCCTGTTATCTTGTTGTCCTTGCTGACCAGAAGCAGAGCTGTCCTGCCTCAGCAGGTCCCCCTCTTTCTCTGCATCCTGTGATAGCCAGGCAAGTCACCACTCTCCTGGGTTGCACTGAAGATAGCAAGGTCAATCGTCATCCCTCTTTGAGAACAGATGACCCCACCTCATTATCCAAATACCACACAGCTGTATTGAATTGTCAAGGCAGGTCTTAAAGACTTTGAGGAATCTATGACACTACTTTCCTTTCCTGTTTTGTTGGTTTTTTTCTTTGTTGGTTTGTTTGCTTGTTCCCTTCTTGTAACATTCCCTGTACAGATAAACTCAAGAAATGTATCATGAACAATTTGGAAGATTTATATAAACTTCATTCTCATCTGTATAGGTTAAGAGTGAAGTTGGTTAAAAAGACAGACTACTCAGTCTGAGAGGACTGAGCAAGCCTTTTTCCCTTTTGAATTATGAAGATACAATCATCATATTCTATTCACATCATCAAAATATGAACAGAAATTGCCATGCTGCTTATCTCACCTGTGTTTAAAGTTAAGATTTAAGAGAGCTTTTGAGACCTCTTGATCTCATCAGAAGTCCCTATACCTGTCAGTTTGAATGATACGCTTATTAAAGCTTCTCTACTAGTCCCTAATCTGCTATTAAGTTATAGTTAACTCTCTATACCTCTCTATTCTTTGCTTTCACAGTAATGATGTATTGTATCTCTTTACTATATTCATATTCTCATCTGTATCTGATCTGTAAAATTATTTTACACTTTTTCTGATGTAGCTCACATGATTGATTCAAACTGTCTCATCAGCCTGCACAGTCACATTCTGGTTCATAGTTAAGTTTCTGAGAAAATATGTATTTCTGGATACTGCTAACAGTGAACAGAGAAAAGCATCACTTTCTTCCTCAACCTTTCAATGCTTATTTTTCCACATATTGTTCCTTGTTTAATATCTGGAATGAACCTAGAGTACTCTAATTACTGCAGTCAATGTATAATACTTTATTTAATCACGAGAAGAGGCTAAGCTGCATGATTATTTACTGCTGTGCAACTCCATATAAATCAACCAGTGTTAGAATAAAAAGATTTCTCCTACTATTTTTCTCTCTTCTTGTACTTCACTATTACCTTACAAACAGAATTATAAAACAATGTTGTTGGATGTAATCTTGATATGCAAAATGGTTACAGTGCTACAATACAAAAAACAACAAAAAAAACCCCCAAACCCACAAAAACCAAACAAATAAAAAAAAACCTTGAACATTTAACCAGTTTCCAAACAGTAGAAGGCTGGGTTTAGAGAACAGAACTTCAAGATGATGTTTCATACAACAATGAACTATCATGTAAATCAATTATTGCTAGGAACTTTACATACAAACCTTAGAAAGACAAACATCAAAATACAGTAAGTCCGTGGAATATGAGATAGAAAATCTACAGTACTTGTTATATATAGGTATAATCTTCATAGAAAAGGAAACCTTCTGTTAAAACATACCAATGGTAATAAATGATATAATCTTTAATTATATTATTTACAATTTGCACTAGCCCACTACGTTTCAGATTTGTGCTGAAAACAGTATGATAATACAGGGATGTTTCAGTTACTGCTGAGCAGTGCTTACAAAGAGTCATGGCCTTTTCTGCTTCTCATACCACCCCATCAATGAGTAGACTGGGGGTGCACGAGTGGCTGGGAGGAGGCACAGCCGGGACAGCTGACCCCAAGTGACCAGAGAGATACTCCATACCATACAACATCATGCTCAGTACTAAAAAGCTAAGAAAGAAGAAAGGGGGACATGAAGCATTATGGCATTTTTGTTCTCAAGTAACCATTACATGTGATGAAGCCCTGCTTTCCTAGAGATGGCTGAACACCTGCCTGCCAATGAGAAGTAGTAAATGAATTCCTTGTTTTGCTTTGCTTGTGTGCATTGCTTTTCCTTCACCTATTAAAATGGGTGGGTTTATCTCAACCCATGAGTTTTCTTACTTTTACTCTTCCAGTTCTCTCTTCTATCCCACTGGGGCAGGGTGAGGTGAACTAGTGGCTTTGTGGTGCTTAGCTGCTGACTGGGCTTAAGTCACAACATAAGCCTTCAACAACCATGTAAGAATGCTATTAGGTAAAACAGTGAGTCCAGAGATTACTTCAAACTCAGTGTATCTGGGAAGCAATCTTGCAGGTTGATGGCTGTACTTGCAAAAAGAAAAAGACAAAGAAAATAACCTGAATCTCTTTTTCCAGTATTTACATTGTTATGATGCCCCTTGTCCTTAATATTTTTCTTGCACTATCTTGTTATATTATTTTTCATCCCTTTCTTATTAGTTTATTATGTATTGATTGCTTTGATATCATGTTGATTTTGTATAATAAGATCAACAAAACTTCCTGGATATTGCGCCATAATTGTTTGATTTATGGAGTCACTACAACTTGCTATATTGTTTAAATAACTATAATTTGATATGCTGTCTTGATATTAACATAAGCAATTTCAGAGGCTTTCACAAGACATGCAGTACTTCTTTGTGTTTGCCTATACAGTCAGAGGTGAGACATGTAGGAAGATTTGATGAAGTCACTGAGGAGCTTCATGGAGCCTCCTTACATTCTGCCTGCTTTGTGGATAATTTAATTATCCGGTTTAGGATGACAAGATGTCCCACCAAAGGCTGCATGTCTCTTGACAGGAACAGCTTTGTATTGTGTGAGAGTTATGCAAGATAAATAAGGCATGCTTAATCTGGCTCTGACAAGCAAGAACTTCTCTGCCATATAGCAATCAGGCTACCATTTAAAAAGAGCAGTCAGAATTTATATGTTGCAATGAAATTTCGAATAGAAAAGTGGTTGTAATAATCAAATCCCAAGTTTCCAGGACTGATGTGTGTCAGAAAAGGACAGAAACTTTTTTTTCTTTCCTGAGGAAAAAAAATGAAACCCAAAAGTGGCCTCAAAAAATTCTTAGTGTGCTAATAAATTTATTCAGCTTGAAACATAAAAACTTAAGTAAATAAGCAAACAAAAGAAATAAGTTAGTGATGTATAAATTAAAGACTGGATTTCTCTTTATGTCATTTGAGAAACCACACCTGGGGTACTGTGTCCGGCTCTGGAGCCCCAAAACAAGAAAGACATGGACCTGTTGGAGTTGGTCCAGAGGAGGGCCACAAAAATGATCAGAGGGCTGGAACACCTCTCCTACAAGGACAGGCTGAGACAGTTGGGGTTGTTGGAAAAGAGAATACTCTGGGGAGACCTTCATCCAGCCTTCCAGTATCTGAAAGGGACCTACAAGAAAGCTGGGGAGGGACTCTTTACGAGGGCTTTTAGTGATAGGATGAGGGGTAGTGGCTTCAAAACAGAGGAGGGTTGGTTTAGATTAGATATAAGGAAGAAGTCCTTCACTCTGATGGTGGTGAGATACTGGAACAGGTTGCTCAAGGGGGCTTGTGGATGCTACAACCCTGGAGGTGTTCAAGGCCAGGTTGGATGGGGCCTTGAGCAATCTGGTCTAGTGGGAGGTGTCCCTGCCCATGGCAGGATAGTTGGGTCTAGATGATCTTTGAGGTCCCTTCAAACTCAAACCACTCATTATTCTATGAAATCCAGAATCAGGCTTCTGACTGGATATCAAGAGACCTTAACTTCCCCGTTCCCACACCTACAAGACAGCTGTGGTCACCATAATTACTTACCAATAATAACACAATCTGAGAGCAAATCAACAAAGAAGAAGACATTATTTTAGCAGTTATCCCATTTTTTTATTCTCAAGCTTTTTTCACACTGTCTTAACCTCAGAAAATACTTCGTGTTGTCTGAAGTTAGCTGCCAAAGAGAATATTAAGAGATAAATGCTGTATATATTCTAGGGCTGTTTTTTACTTCACTGACTTTATCTATACTACAGTGAGAGAAAAATATCTCTTTTGAAAAATATTGAGAAATAGCAAAACAGTGGACAACAATGTATTAATACAAATAGAATTTTGCATTTGTAAACAGTATTATACTGTGAATAAGGACATTTCTCTACATTTAGTCCATATCTGGGGCTAAACTATGGCTGTTGCTCTATCACCCAATGACCCCTCCCCAGCAGAGAAGGGGGAATCAGGAAAGAGAGACCTGTGGGTTGAAATGACAATAGATTAATGAAACAACAGAACTAATATTAATACTAATGCTGATGTAATGTATACAACATTATACTCAGCCCAGTGAATGTATGGTAGTTACAATAAACAGGAAATCAGTCCTCAGGAGCAGAATGATAATCAAGCCCCTCCAAGGATGGAGAGAAGCAGGAGGAGTCCCTACCCTTAGCAAACCTCCTCCTTTACAGTGAGCATGACCTTTATGGTATGGGATACACCTGTGACACAGTTCAGATCAGCTGTCCTGGCTTTTGCCCCTCTCAGCTTAAACTCCTGACTGACTCCAAACTGCTAATGGTCTGCATACCATGGCTGTCCTATGATTCTATCCCAGCAAAACCAGGACAGGTTGGAAAATTAACATTTACTAAGATATCAAGTATGATTTGGTATAACTCTCAAGATAAATAATATTAAACACTAAAATTTTGTTCATAAAAGAAACAATGAGCAAAAGCACATGGCTGTATAAACTGGATTTCTGTGTTTGAAAGAGGTAATTTTTACTATCCAGTACTGCAGAGAGTGGAAAATCAAGAACATCACACACAGACAGCTTTACAATTAAAATAATTGTTAAAACTATGATTAACTCTAGGTGCATTTGGAGACAACTTAAAAAAATTAACAAGGCCAAGTTGTCTTCAGTGCCTCATGGAAGTCAATGCAGTAAGAAAGCAGAAGAATCAAAGCTGCATAAGTATCAAACCCAGCATGTGGTGTCGAGTCATTACAAACCCCATTGAGATCCCCCTTGGTGGTATTGTTAAATCTAAAACTGGATGGAATATATGAAATAATTGACTCTTGGTTGGTTGTCTATTTATAGAATAGGTTTCCTTCTGAAAACCTTTTAAAAAGTGAAGAATTCATTTGGATAATTGCAGACATCTGAACCCAAACTTATTTCACTTAAAAGAACGTAGACAGGCCTAAAGAGAGGATGGTGACATTTAAGATTCTAAGGAAAAAATTCTTAAACGAAACATACAAAAAATGTTTTTATTTTTAGCTGATTAAGTTTATTAAAACCAGTTTCAATTTTCTGATTTGTGTATGGCACAGAATGGGCATTGGAATAATATCAGATGTGGTTATATTTGTCTAAATATAAACCATAAGAAAATTCCTGAACATTTACAAAAAAACTTCTAAAAATCTTCAGACTAGTTTAAGCCTTTTCTTTTTCATGCTAGTTGAATAAATGAGAAAATATTCCCTTTAGAAATGGAAGCTGAATATTTGCAATGCTGTTTCACAATGTATAACTTAAAGTCTTGACCCTACCTTTTTCACAAAGCAGACAGCAGACCCATTGTGGACTAGTTGTGATATCTGGTAATGAAGTCTGTGAGATGGCTTAAAAGTGTAGGAGTGAAATTTTTCCTTCCTGGAATAGCTCCTACATTTAGCCACATCTTATTGTTAAAGAAAATTTAAATGATCTGGAGCTTGCTCTCCCACTGAAGGATATAAAAGCCATTTTTAAGAATGTCAAAAGGTTATTTGAAATAGACTTTGTGACATTGCTTAGTTTTTTGTTTCTTTTACTTTTTTTTTTTTTTTGTTATTATTATTATTGTTCCACAAAGGTGCTTTGTAGTTGAGAAAAGCAAATGTCACACTAAACAGCGCACACCAAATAGTTCTACCAACTTTTGAAGTTATCCTACGTGACTGCCAGGACCTGACACCACCTTTCATGTATAGTGCTTTTTTTTTAAGAAAAAAAGTTTTACATGGGTTTAATAAGTTTTAGGGTTAGAAAGAGCGCAACTACATGAGTTTTACCCTTTCTATGAAGATAGATAAAAGAGACTATAATAGAAATCTAAGAGTTTGGTGAGAAGATTTACCTATTACAACGATGTTGGTGAATTATTTAATGCTTTTTTCATATGTTGTGGGATATTCTTTTTTTTTAAACTTTGTATAGCTGATAATGTGTTAATATATTGGGAGAAACATACTGGAAATTATGTCAAACTTTATTTTGGAGTGATAAACCCAAGGTACATTTAACTAAACTTTATTTAGAGTTTTTCTCCCAGGCAGAATTTAACTTTCCCTAAGGAGAGAATTATTTTTTTCCCTTCTTTGTTAGTTCTGATACACAAGGGTATGGATTGCTCGCTTGTATGAACTGAAAGAAGCAAACTAAATTACAGTTTAGACAAACAGAAAGCCATAGCCTAAGAAAAAGAAGGCAAAACATAGTTGGAGAATGTGTAGTATCTGTGTACTTACAGCTTAGCCAGTGAGTTATAGACTCTGAAGAGAACTTGTCAGTCTTTGAAGTCAACCAGCTAAGCATGTGCTCCTTATACAGTATTATGACCAATATCAGTAGTTTAATCCTTATAGACTATTCGTTGCAGTAAGAGAGTAAAATTACTTCCGTACTTCTGTAAGTGTGACCAGTTTCTGTCATCCAGATCTAGTGTTCATAATGTGTGCAATATGTTGGTAAATTGGAGCAGGTTCAGATATGGCCATCAGATCACTAAGAAATTAGAAAATATACTTTGTGATAAAAGGTCTTAAAGATCTTATTCTATGTAGTTTGTAAAAGAGAAAATATGTTGATCGCACTGTTAGTGGTTCTTTTGCCACAAACCTCTCATAAAGAAGGTTTCCTAGGCAAACACACAGTAGTCCAGGCCTATACAGTGAATTTTTCTCAAAGTTATATTGAAGGGATATATAATATGCGTAAATATATCTAAAATACCAAAATAAATGTAAAAAAACATTATTTGAATTTTTGAATTTTAAATAGTGACAGGAAACAAAGAAGGTCTGAAAACAGCTCTTCTGCGTCCTTGCAGCTCCTTTTCTCAGTCAAATAAGAAGCCTTCTGGAACTCCCTCTGGCTGTCTGCCAGCTACTTCTTTCAGAGACTCTTGGACTTCATGTGAGCTAGAGAGTCTCATCTTCCTGCTATGATACCCTCTCTAGTGGCCTCCCAGAAATGCAGTGAAGTTTGGAAACGTTTCCCTGCTAAGCAGGCTCAGTCACCCCCTGGGGACCAAGCACAACTTGTCCTCCCTCCTGACTGTTAGCAGTGTTAAAGAAATGATACAACACTCATCTGAGAGGTCAAACAATCCATCACACAAAGACTAAAGATTTGCAAGTAGAAAGTAGATAGAAAGTAGAAAATTGTCATATTCTAAACAATGAGTACAGCAGACAAGTAAAATAGCTAGTCATAGAATATTCTTCATATTTCTAAATTTGTAGATCAAGGTCCAGGACTCTTTTGAATTTGCTAATTTTACATTTTGTAAAATGTAAAACTTACATTCTTTGACCTGTATTATGCAGAACTGTAAAGTTACATCATCTAAATATCACACTATTTAAAATGGTAAAGATTATTATAGGTTTTTTAATTTATACTTCCTAAAGTTTTGCTATTTTCTTCAGTGCTTGGAATAGGGGAAAAATCTTAAAATAACCATTTACACAAGGTCCATTCTGAAAGCTATAGGCTACTGTGCTTATCACTATTCCAAATCTTACTCTGAAATGGTGAAATGCTATAGATAGAAACTAGTACAGAAGTCTTCCCATTGCCCTCACAGTATGCCATGTCACATAATTATGTATTTTCTACATATAGCGAGGAATCTGCTCAATGCTCAAATTGCAAAAATATTTGAGTATTTGAGAAGGCAGCTATAAAGTACACAAATAAATGAATCTTCATTTTAAGTTGCAGCATCTTATGAAAGGAAGAGACATAAAAAAATGTTTTAATTTCTTGAGGGTAAACTTTTATATTCTGCTACAGACACAAATTGTCCCCTTACAACATTGTAGCTTGTAGCTCTAGCTTATTACTTTTTGATGTACATGAGAACATAATAACCATAGTTTTTCCTTATTACACTTCTATGTAAACCTCTGTGGTTGAGATACATTTCTTTTTTAAAACTCCCCCCTAAAAGAGTTAATACTTCATAACA
The DNA here is from genome assembly GCA_013400335.1 of Eurystomus gularis. NCBI lineage: Eukaryota > Metazoa > Chordata > Aves > Coraciiformes > Coraciidae > Eurystomus > Eurystomus gularis. The sequence goes on from VZZY01013549.1 coordinate 8,588, forward strand.
TGTTTGATTCTATCCAAGACAGAACTGTACCATGTTTTCTTACATGAACCAGGCTTCCAGATTACTAAAAGAATGTGGAGTTTTTCCCCTAATTTTCTCTAATTGTTATTCATTATCCTGCTGTTGAAATAACAAAAATCACAGAGCAATGATCCACAAAGTTTAAGTAAGTTTTGTGGTGATAAAATCTGGGGGCATTTTTTTCAGCTGCTAATTTTTCCCCAAGTAGTGAAACTTCAATTTCTTATTTACAGAATCATTCATATTATTGGAGTGCAAATGCTTTGTGGTCTTTCTAATCATGAGACTAAACTCCTTGTCTGTGAGGCATCTGGTCAATAACTGCTAGCTAGACATTGAATGAAAACCAGAAATAAGCAATGGGATATAACTCTGTATTTTCATTTTAGGATTCCTGCTGCAACTTTAAGCAAATAAAAAAAACCCCAAACATTAATATCATTAACAGCTTAATGACATTTTAAATGAAGTATCTTAATAAAAAATGCTTATTAAAGAAATAATTTTTTTGCCCCAAAGCCTGTGCTATCAGAATTCTTTTTTAAAATTATTTTCTGTATTTTCAATATATTTTTGTGCTTTAACTTAGAAATATTATCAAAATGGTTGAAAATTTTGTATTTAGCAGAACTTGGTGCTCACTAACACTACTAGCATATTCAGTAAACCAAAATGTTAATTTAGAAAACAAAGAAAGAAAAGAAAATGTCTGATTAAAAATCTGTGATATCATTAAGATCTGATATTGTAATTTTAATCATTTCTTGCAGGAAGTGATAATATGATAATACTGTTAATATGAACAAAACATACAACAGTTTTTCTAGTACCAGCTTTTGAACAGGTACACTTTGATTTCATGCTAGGGCTCGCTGTCTCCTAGGAGATGGATCACATTGTCAAATGGGATGCAAAACTAAAAATCAAGACAGAAATTATTAACTGGCTAAGGCTATTCTTAACATCTACCTTCCCCTCTAGCAAAACAGGGAATCTGAATCATAAGAGCAAGAACATATATGCAGAAAGGAAAGAAAAATTAATCCAGCCATCTATTTTGCAGCTAACTGAATGAAAGAATATCAGGATAGTAGGAAATTCAAGTGGAAGGAAAAAAAAAAGACTTCATAAAATAAAAGCAATTAATAAGTAAGGAAAGTATATACCAAATCATAAATAGAACTATGAGCTAAGTAAGCAGCACAATGAGGTAGTAAACCACCAAAACAGCAAGACTCTTGAGACCTCAGAACATTTCAGATGGTGTAGGTCTGTTCCACAGCATCAGACACCTGCACTCACGTCTTCTGCGGCTGTGGCCCTCCTACCCACCCACTTTTCCCTTGAGCTAGAAAATTCTCAGGATAGCTTGTCAAGAGACAGAGGATCTGGAAGGCACATCCAGGGAGGAGATTCAAAAAGTGTGGCTCTCTAGGCCTAACATCCCAAGAAAGCCACCAGGAAAATGTCAAAGCAGAATAGGTTTGTTTACAGTTTTTAATTTTACAATAGTTAATGGACTCCACAGCACTCTCACAACACATTTGTTTGACAAATCAATATTTTCTAGTGAAAAATTGCTCCATTTGGGGAATTCCTGGCTAGGATTATTTTGTCTGGTTTTCAAGAAAAACAGACGTCTTAAATATTAGCTGTTTCACTCACTTTTGGATGTAAAATATTTTGAAGTGCCTAAAGAATAAAAAGAAGCAGTTGTCAACTGCAGTGATGCATTATTGTTATGTTTTTGAGAAGGTTTATACAAAGAAGTACGATTTTCCTCCTTTTTGCACTGAAGTAATTTTTTACCAAAAGACCTAGTCCTCCTGAAGAATGATCTTTTGTAAAATGTAATGTTTTCCCCCTCAAGTTTGTGTTTCCCCTCTTTTTTTCTCTCATGCACACATACACAAAGAAAGCCATGTGCACATACATGCATATGCACACTCCTGCCTTATCTTCTAGAGACATAAATGGCAACAAATTTTGTTCCAATATTCACCATTTTCTAAGAACAATATATTTTCTTTTTGCCCACAGCACTAAATGACTCAAAAAGGCCCTACTTCTACATAGCTGTCATTGCACTGTCTTGCATTTCTGCCTACTTGCCTACTTTGCAAAAGGGAGGGTGATGAGAAATCAGGAAGGACGAGTGGGTGGTGGTGGTTGGTTTCTATTTGGAGGAAACTACTTGGAAAACTGTAGAGTTCTTTTATCTGTCAATGATATAACAGAGTCTGACATGCCTAGCAGTAGGCAGAAGCAGCTGTCAGTAGTAGTATAATTTATTAGTATCTCTTTTTGAATAAGAGGGCTGACAGACTAACATGGGAGCAAAGAGGAAATCTGCCAGGTCATCAGCTTGCACCTCAGGCTCAGACTGCTGATAGCCCACTGTGGAGTGCACACAGCATTAAATATGTATTGATTAATTCAGTGGCACAGTCCACCAACTGCATTGTCAGTGATAAGGAAAATGGCTGAGGCATCACTTCCTCTTCTAGTTGAAAGAGTCCAACACCCAATATGCTGACTTCTAAAATCATAACCAGAAATGGTTAGAGTTGTCCACAAACAGGACGACCAGGAAGAATTTATTTTTTGTGTGTGCATATTGTAAAGCATAAAGAAATTGACAACAACAACAACAAAAACACAGAAGTAGTAATTATTACCTAATAATTATACGGTAAGAAAATAAATTTGATTGATGACATTGTGTTGCTGTTGTTTAAGATCTAGAGTGAGTACCATCCCCCTATAAGAAGAAATAAATTGTCCATGCTTATTAAATGAATATTAGGAAGTGCTAGTGAACAGAAAACACCTGTGCTTTTAGTTCTTACTAAAGTCAGGAGGGAGGTACAACCACACAGCACCACACATGGGATTCAATCCAACATAGACCTGTGGTAGCTACTAAATATTGTTTAAAAAGACATTTAACATCGCTGTTAAATAACCCAACATTTCTATTCCTGTAATATGTAAGTTGTCTTTGTAGCTTTGTTTTTTGGGAGAGCTTTCTGAAGGAGTTTTTGGGTTTTTTTTCCTGTAGCAGTTCATGAAAATAAGTAACTATAGTAACTCCATGGTAACAACTGGTAAATAATAACGTCTTAATGGTGAATCCTGAATGTGTTATGCTGAGGGACAATCAAAAAAGGAAAAAAAAACAAGCTAATTTTAGGAATTTATACCTCCAAGTAACATGAACATGATTGCAGGCAAGAGCCGCTTCAGTACTTCAGGTTCATTATCTTAAACAGTTTATTGTACGCCTTTTAAAGGTCTTTGCCATGCAACAGAAAAACAGAAACTGAATTAACAACTGCCTTAACTTGGTAATGAAGCCAACAAACAATTCCTAATTCCATCTATTGTTAATCGATACTGTGATATTAATGTTGGAGGAACAGGTATCTGTGATTTAAGGGAAGGTTTAAGTGTTAATCATTTTGTTCACATTCTCTCTGGACCTGCAAAAAGAGTGAAGTCTTATGCTGAAGTATTTTTGTACAGTTCCCTCCTTTTAATCTTCTCAGCTGCAGGAAAAAAAGCATATTTAATAAGAACTGCACGAATCATGATTTTTTGCAACTGGGATCTGAAACATGCATTTCAGTGAAATACATACAAAGATTTTGCTGATCCTAATACATGAGTAGGTTCAACTTGCACTTGCTGGACTTTCATAAATAGTCATCTATATTAACATTTCTGCACTTGGCTCTGCCTTCGCCTCTACTCTCTCCCAGTGATAGAAAAATAAAGGTTCTATTCAGTAATCTTGTCAATTAAATACCTTTAGAAATCTGAATATAATTTAATTTTAATTGGAATATTGGATTTGTTTTTCAAACAAAAAAATTGAGCCATTTTAAAGCCTTTTTTAATGTTAAATATTTTACGTATATTTAACAGCTCAACTTCATATTTATGTAAACCTTGGAGATTACGTTAAACTTTGTTGGGAATTTTTAGTTCCATAACTAATTGTTTTAGTTTCTTGCAACCATGTGTTTGCTGGTGACCATTCAATAGAGTCTTTGTCACTGAACCTTTGATCTGGTCTATTCTCTGTTTTGCTAGAAATACATATTTTTTTCAGAGGAATGATAATTGATTTGTTGGACTGGGAATGTTGCATAACTTTTATTTCATGCTACACAGGGGAAGAAAGAGCTTTCTGTATCTGATACTCAGCTGTCAAGTGGTCCTTGTGGGGGTGTGTGTGTCCCCTGAGATATTTAACAGCAGTGTTGTCTTCCATTGGGCAGATTATAGATCATCCTATGGAAAAGCTAAATAAACTTAAATACATTTTGGGTGTTACAGAGACAGATTGTGCCATTACCAATCTTTCATATGTATAGGCATTCCTGAAGCCAAAATGTAACATGGAGTGTATCAGCCTCATTAAGAGGCAACAGACTGTGCAAAACAACCTGCTTGTACAAATCTTTTTCTGTAGCTAAAAAGAATATTAAGATTTGATTTCAGCCTCTCAAAAACTTTTAGAAGATTCTTTTATAGTCTCTGTTTTGAGATCACATCTTAATTCTGGTGTGTGCTCTAATCACTACTGAAAAACAAATGTAAGAAACAATATAATAAAAACCCACACTAGAAATACAGTCTTAGCTTTATAGTATAAGGACAAAAGCATGTTTGGCTCAGAACATTTTCAGAAATAATTTTCTCAAGGATTTTGATGTAAACCAAAAAAAGAGAAAAAAAAAAAATATTCCAGAACCATGAAAGGTTGAACAGTATCTTGTTGGCTACTGGAGGGACCAGGAGGTTCAAGCTAGTGCTGGCAAGCCCACGGGGTCTGAGGTTCAGCTCCTGGTGCAGCCATAGGTCTAGGCCAGCTCCTGGAGAGACCTGTTTATATGTGTCCATACAACTGGGAGACTAGGGAATCCAGAGGCCAGCTGCTGGGTCTCTAAGGCCATTTACTGAAGACATCCACATTGTATATATTTGCATGTGTGTATATATATTCTGCTAATGGGCTTTTATGCTGAGAAAAGGGAACAGCATGACACTGTTGTTACTGTCTTGATTTGAGCAACTGCAGTGTTTTCAGTCTGTGTTAATCTGTGCAGCCAACCACGTATTTATGTACTGTGCATATGTGTATGTGTGCCTGTTGGGAGCACACACTCGGTTTCACTCCAAGCTAGACCTGGGGACACAGCACTGAAGCAGTGTTGCCTCTGTTGGAGTACCAGATTCAACTACTTCTAGCAGTTAAGACCCCTGGGACAAATGTACAATTTAAATGCTATTACCTGCCTTCCAAGAAAAAAACAGAAGCATTTCTTGTAAATTGGTTTTACACGGGTGCTGAGAAACCTTTGCTTTACCAGAAAATCTCTTTTGTAAATAATGACTTCAGAGACCATGAGGCAATTTGTAGCTGGCCGAAATGCACATACAAACAGGAAAAAGGGATTGAGATTTAAAGTAAGATGTTAAGTCTCCAGGGGCCCAGTCTATAAAGGTATTTAGTAGTTAAGTTTTCCTTAGTGGGGGCAATGTAGACATCGGTATTGAGGAAGACAGAGTGTATATGTCCTATCATTGATGAGGCTAAGACTTCTTAGATGAGTCGGTATTTGTCCTGGGAAGACTCATTTTTGAAGACAGTATTCAAACAATGAGCTAAAATGAGGTCTCATTGCAACAATGTATACTTACTGCCCATTTTAATTTCTCAGAGCTTCGTACGGGCCTTGAGATCAGCAGCTATTTGACCTCAGAGTTACGACAATTTGTCTTTGTAAGAGGATGCACACTGATTTGATCCATTTTCTGTCATCTTCATGATAATGAACTCTCTCTGGATGAATATAGTCTTCCCAGTAAGGTTCCCCTGTGCAGTTCAAGAATCCATGCGTATACAAAGATTTCTTTCTTGTATATCATTCCTGTTGTTTCCCTATCCAGTGTAAATAATTCAGGCTCAAACTGCTCATTGTGTATAAAGAAAATTTAAGAGAAAGCTCCAAGCTGTCTCAGATGTTTAGGTGCTCAAGGGGTTCTTTAATCGTCATCTGATCCCTCTGAGATACAGGCAAATAACCTACATCCCAAGCACAATGCAACATCATTCCCAAATGTATACGTTATTTTATGAGCTTACACCAAGTGTGACAATTTCAGTGCATATAAAAATGTCAAGATTGAATAGCCCTTGAGACTCACCCTACATTTTTCTTTCATGAAATTATTGCAATGAGAATACACAGCTATATTCTCTTCAGGTTTTCCAGAAAAAGGATTTTTTAAGGATGATTTTTACAACAGAATTCTCTGTGCAGCGCTGCTTTATTAGTTTTCTAGTACGCTTTTATCAGCTTTCTCCTGAGAGCAACTCTATTACCATTTCTCTTTAGAGAAGCATAACCTTTCCTTATAATTCTAAGGTTACATAGCTCAGTTGAGTGCTTAGCTGTTAGGTGGTGCCTCTTTAACCTGAGTCTATACCTTGGCTGTGAAATAACCTTATCCTTAGTGACTGGCTGATTTGAAAGGGCTTCTCTTTACAGTCAGTTCTGTGTACAACCCACAAATGTAGGGAAGCTTGTAAACTTCTTCACATAATTACCTGCAGACAAGGGGCAATTAGTTTCAGTAGGAAAAGACTAGGGAAAGGAAGAGTTAAGTATCTGTTAAGGTGAGCATCTCTAAGTGACATCATTGCATTCCTCCTTCCTGGTTATCTTGCCACAGTTGCCACCAGAGGTGGGATATATCTGCCAATTGCTACTCCTTTCATCTTTCCTTACTGTTGATTTGGTTGCATCATGCTGTTGGGTTTTGTCACCTGTGTTCATAGATTGTTGCTGTCTTTTTTTTAGATCTAGAATTTATGCAGTCTCTTGGCTGTCTGTCACTTTTAGGTCAGGCACATTTCTCCCTTGTTGCTTTTGATGAGGTTACTTTTACTGTTCTGTAGCTATTACTAAACTGAAGATGTCTTTCTGAAAGGAGACAGAGAAGGAAAGAAGAAATTCCAAAATTTTTAAACTGTGGGAGATCTACTATTTCATTTTTGTTTAAGATTCAGAAAATTGCTGATCTTTTAGTTCCTTTTGAGAAATTAGAAAAAAGCCCTGTCCTCCTTTTGCCTCCCTCAGCATACTTACTTGGCAGTGAGAGTTTGGAATTTCAACAGTTTGCTTGGTACTCACTTTTCTTCCCTCTTTCTTTCTCATCACACAGTATCTTCATTACTTGAAGGTATTCTAATATTGGCAAATGCTTCCGGGTGAAAATTCATATTTTTCCTTCTTTTCCAAGTCTTTAAATTCAATGTAGTTTTCTGTCTCTTTCTATTAGACAGGTCTCAGTGTTTTTCAGGGTACATTCCTTCCACTATGCCTTGCTTTATTTCTTATTGTGAGACTCCCTGCATAAGGATACAGATCCTTGATGATGGAAAAAAGGCAGTTTACCTTACAGATTTCAAGCGTTTAAAAAAAAAAAGATTCTGACACAAATTAAAGGTGGTCAGAAATTCCTATTGTAGACACCAGAGGGACTAATTTCAGCTCTTTTGTTTTTCCTTCTGCTCTCACTTTAGAGGAACTCAACAGAAGGAGTTTACTGTTCCTGATAAAACAATTTGCTATCCTTTTCACTTTTGCAACCCAGGAATGGTATGTATACTATAGTTTAGACAACTGTGCTTAAATCATGTGTCCAAAGTAATTCCCTTAAAAAGAGCTCTTCATTGATAATATATATGAGCAGCTCTTTTATGCAGTTAAATTTTCAGCCACTTAAGTGCTTTAATGTTTTTTACATTTTTCAGATTGTTTATAATGTGCTAACAGAACACTTCAAACTCCAGATGAAGAATAAGCCTGAGGGCCTAGTGGTAGCAAGCTTGTGAACTAAAATTAGCACACTGTGAAGTGCATGCTTTCCATCATTTAGAACTATGGTGAACCAAGAATTACCCATTAAAAGTCAATGTCATACATAAGATATTTGTAAAGGCTTCACTATACTTTGAATTAAGCTCAGTAAAATATTTCTGGCATAATTTTACAGTCTTTTAAAGAGTTAGAAGTTCATTTCAAAAGAAACTCCTAGAAATTAAAAGTCTTTGCTTAAATATAGAGCAATCATCTTTTAATTTCCACTCTTTCTTTTTCCCAGTTATTTTTTCTGTCCTTTACTATCATCCAAAATAAAATAAAATATTTTCATTATTGGAACCAGGGATTTTTTTCATTATTGCTTTAATAGCTTCTGCGTAATTTTTCTGTCAAACAATCTGTGCATCTTTATTCTTTCAGTACACAATATATATAATCACTGTACTAATGTTAGGTCTTCAGTGTGTTTATACTTTGAAACTTTAATCCATTCACACAATATAATTTCTACATCAAATAGTCTAAATTTTAATCTCTGTCTTAATTTTAAGCTATATACATAGCTTAAGATATTGTAGTTTTATTACAATGCATTTTTAGATCAATTATGCTGATATATATGTATCAAAGTTCCATTGACCTCCTATGTACAAAGGTCCTTAATTTGCTCACATTTGACCAACCACTTTACTTTATATTCTTTTTAGAAAAAAATAGCGGCTGTATACTGTAAATCAACCAAATGAAACACCAAGGTGCCACCCATCTTCCAGAATCTTTCTATGGTATGGTTTCATTTATATGAGCTATGCCAAAATAATCCTAACCTGCGATACAAATACTCTGTTGCAGACTTCTTAATTACAACTGAAAGATCCCTTCATAACCATAAACTGATTAACATGAGCCTTAGTTCTCAAGCAAGAATAAGTTTCTGAGAAACAGGTTTATCTACATAATCGCAGATATTAGGTACCTCTTGCAAATGTATTTTCTCTGATAGTGACTAGTCTCTGACATGAAAGAGGATAGAGAAAATAGAATAAGATCTATCTGTCCAACTTTGCATGAAGAGAAAAATGCTTTCTGAAACTTACTGAAAACTAGAAGAAGCCCTTAAACAGGAACTTTATTTATAGTAATTACATTTATGCAAAATCAGGGAATATCTGATTTATAGGCACAGACATACACAGCTGAACATCAGAGGATGTTCACAAGCAAGGACTCAAATCCTTGCACCTTTAAAGATTTCATCTTGCAAACTGGAGTAAAACTTACTCTTCAATAAAGAAAACTAATCTCTCCTAGGAAGATTTCAGCGGAACTTAACACCAGCTCCCTAGCACTCCACTTAATATCTAATTACCTCATAGCTAGGAAATTGCATCTTATTTCAAGGTTGAGTTTATCTAATTTTTGTTTTCAGCCCGGGGATCTTGTTACATGTTTGCCATCAGCCATGAAGAACCTCTGTTCCCTCATATGTTTTGCCGTGTGTCCCTTTGTTTAGTGATTGAATCACCTCTTGAAGTTCTTTTTGGTAGAATCAAACCTTTTAAGACTTAAAAGATTTATTTTCCAGTCCGAGGACATTTTCATTTGTAATATTTATAAATCATTCTGTTTTTCTGCATTTCCTTTAACAAATGGGCATAAAAAAGAGACACAGCATGGTATTCCAATGGGGGCAATAGCTTTACTACAAAATCACCAAAGTAGGAGCATTCCCTGTATACACATTTTACTCCTACTTTTCTATATCCAAGAATCTCATTAATCCTCATAACATTAAAGCAGAAGCTTATGTTGAGATTGTTATGTCTCTTAGTCACTGCCTTCCAAGACAGTCTTTCATGCTGGCCCTACTCAATTTTCCTCAGTGAAAAAGTTTGTATTTATCTCTTGAATACACCTTTTGTTAGAACGTAACCAGTCCACTGCATCTGAGAAGCACAATGGCTAGTCAGAAGGAATCACACTGATCAGGTGGAAAAACGTGAGTTTCTATAACTACAATAAGCAAAGTAGAAGATAGTAACTCATGGAAAATCAGATCTCCATTATGGTAAATATACATTTGAAATTCCATATACAATGCATGGAAAGAGTTGGGTCCCTACTATAACAATAAGAAATCCAGTAAAATGCTCAGAGACCCTCGTAGTCAAAGAATCACAGAACCACAAAATGGTTGAGACTGGAAGGAATCTCTGGAGGTCGTTTAGTACAGTCCTCCTGCTCTAACAGGATTACCTACAGCTGATTGCTCAGGATCATGCCTAGATGTTTTTTTGATATCTCTAAGAATGGACACTCAACAACCTCCTTGGACAACTTGTTGCAGTGCTGGTCATCCTCACAGTAAAAGAAGTATTCCCTGATGTTCCGACAGGACCTCCTGTGTTTCAGTTTATGCTCATCCCCTTTGTCACTGGGTACCATTAAGAAGAGCCTGGCTCTTCTTCTTTGTGCTCTTCCTTCAGGTTTTTATATCCTTTGATAAGATCCTCCTTGAGCCTTCTCATCTCCAGATTGAACAGTGCCAGCTCTCTCAGCCTTTTACCGTAGGAGAAATGCTCCAGTCCCTTCATCACCTTATCAGGATCCCCGTATTCTTTCCTGCACAGGTAATTTCCAGAGTTATGAAGATAAATAGTACAACCAAAATAAGCAAGCTGGCATCTAAGGAAATGCTCTTAGTAAACACCATATCATAAGCAGTCTGTGTTCTCATAGACTTCTTCAAGTCAGGAGAACCCTCCAGCCTTTCAGATGAGATGCTGATAAATAAAGAATTTCTGGGTGCTAATTCTTCCTTTCCCCCTCTGTTTATGACCTCAGCCATAGCTGCTGTGGATAGAAGTGCCCTTTCCCATTGAAAAGTAATCAAAAAAACTACAGAAAGAAAAATATTAGGAACAAGGCCAAAGAGCAAGGGACAGACATTAGTTGGTGAAGATGGAATTGATATATGTCCGTGAATTAATATGTAATGACTCATACAAAGATCTTTACTGTGCATGAAATTTCAAACCACCCTCTCTTAATGTTATTGCATGGTGAGAAAGCCTAATGAAGCTCTGAATTTTAATTGAGCGTAAATATGTATTAATATATATTATAACTATATAAATGAGTCTCTGTTATCTGTGGTGGTTATTTTAAAGGAATGTTCAGCTTATTCAGAAGCTGTGTAGAAAAACCATAAACTTTGTTGTTTGGCAATATTTGTTCTGAGGGATACTAAACCACAGCTTGTAATGGGACAAACAATATAAGATATAGATACTTCTTTTTCAAAGTTTTATTACTCATTCCAGTTATTATTTAGCAATCATAACTTACAACTTGCCTATGCTTTCCTCATGACTTTTCTTAAAGTTAGGAATGTTATTTTTGTAGTCAAGGATAGTTTTAAGCTACAACTTGATTTTCAAAAACAGAAGAGGTGGCTGGGGGAAATATATCAACAAACAAATAGTTGGAAACTACTATACATTTCACCCTAAGAGCTGGTTTCTACCAGAACCTAAATACTCTGATGTCAAGAAAGCTATTAAAGCCCTTCTGGAAAATGCTGCAGGTAAAGGCAGCTCAATTGGTACATCTCTGTATAATGTGAGATGACAGATTCCAATCATTGAACACAATTCTCAAGCTGTTAACCTACTTAGAATGTAAAAACCAACAACAATAAAAATAATGCTTGAGGATTATTAGCAATGGTGGAAAGGGCTGTTTTACAACTAACATTAATCTTTGGTAAAACTACATATAATCAAAAGTGTGTCCAATATTTAAAGGATGTTCACCACAGAGGGAGCAATGTCTGAGATGAATAAACCTTCAAAGAGCTTCAAAACTCCAGACTTTATACTAACCCTTTCAGTGCTTCCAGCTTCTCACTTTGCTGTTGAATAATTGTGTTAAGTTGAACTTTAATAATTTCACCAACTGAAAAATTTATGAAACTGTAATTATAACTTCCTCTTAATCACATGACAGTATATATTTTGTAAAGGAGATGGTACATGACTGTAAAGGATCCCACTTCAAATTGTAGAATGCATTTTGATTTCCTTAGGTTTTGTCAGAATTTAATCAACTGAGCTGACAATTTTTGTGTTTGGTCTCTAGGACACACTGTTACAGGAAAAAAAAAAATCAAAATAACCACATTTCTTCATCCTTTAAGCTCATTATTACTGAGATATTTACAGATAAAAATATGTTTATTCCCAAAATCAAATTTCTAACATTGAGTAAGAAAGACTTACATCTGTGCTTTGTATCTGGAATGTAGCAGTGAATATCTCCAATGCAAAGACCATACCCCTCAATGGCACATCCACCCAATTTCCTTCAGTTACAAATGCTTAAAAATTGTTTGCATGTATTCCATAAAAAAGTGTAATCAAATTATCTGGCAATTCAGTCAGTTGAGCAAATCCTGGCTTCAGTGACCTTCAGCAGAACAGGGCATGCTCTCAACTGTTGCTAACCTTGAGTTCCAGCAGACCTGTAGCAGTTAACAGACGTCTTCAGGTTGCAGAATTATATTGGAAGTCCTGGAAGAGACTGTAGATTTTTGGCTTGCTAGTATGACTAGTGATGGCAAATCTTTATTCAGCCTACTCAATTAAGAATGAGTATACACCATTTCAGCTGACAAGGAAAATACCTCACTGAAAGCTTAACCTTAGAGCTTGTTGATAACTTGCACAGTAAAGGAGCTGTCAGCATAAGCCTGTGGGATAGAATTTGCTTTTTCTGTTTTTCCTTAAGCAAATTGACCTAGGAATTCACAAAACGAAGCATATTGAAAGAACATATCAGCTACAAAGCCTATCTCAGATACTTAAGGGTACCGGCATTATTGTTTTTAAGGTGTTAATAACTGACCCTCCCTGGGCAGTTCTAATTCAATATTTCACTTTTTCTTCTCTTTCTTTGGTTGGCCTCTGCAATTTGAAATGTGTAGGCTAGGTAGCACAAGATGAAATGGCACAGCCATCCAATATTTTTTTCCAATATTTTTTCATTTTTATTATTTATTATTTATTTTTATTTTTTTCCCTCTGAAAGACTTAGCACCCCTTTGGGAGCAGAACACCAGTACTATGACATTTTACTATAAAAACAATAAACCATATTAGCCTTGTTTCTTGGCCACTCAATTCTTTTTCAACCTTGTTGAATTTAAAATGAAGGAAGCATGTAAAAATGAGGCAGGCTGAAAATCATTTTGAAGATGTTACTTTGTGTTGGTCTGCTTGTTACACATCCAAAAGAGAAAATCTGTAGATCCTGAGAGAGTTTGTACTTATTGTACCTTAAAAAGAAATGTATTGTTATCTGCAAAATGTAGACATTTCGGACTGACATTTATAGTATTATGTAGCTCTAGCTGATGTCTTTGGCAAAGCGTATGAACAAAGGAAGAAAGCAAGCAAGCAAGCAAGCAAGAAATTACATGGATATTTACGAGTCAGTTTGGGTGAATAAACACAAAGGATAACTTCTGGTTCCATCAAAGTTAATAAAACTTTTTAACAGATATCTAATAAAATTGAGTATAGATTTAAATGGAAGTATAGGTATGCAAGAATTATTGTACAGATATAAGTGTACTCATCTCTGGCATTCATAAATGGCAAACATCCCATTTATCCACACGTAAAACATAAAATATTTGCTGGCTAACAGGCACCTTACTTTGGAACAAGTGCAAAATCAAACAGGGAGCATTGTTCCACCTAGTATCAGTGTGAATATCATCACTGAATCAATAGCTCTATCACAATCTGATCAGGCCTTTTATGTGATGTATTTACCATCATGACTCCACTTAACTTCTGTCAAGATGAACTAACCATAATTGAAATAGTATTCCAGCTTAAAAGATAAATTATTTAATGAAATAACAGTATAACTGATTTAAGCAATAAAAACTTGTTTCTTGTTTTGATATTAATGAACTGAGAAAACATTTTGTATTCACTATCTCTAAGATGCCCAACATTTCATATGACTATTCCAGCTTTTTTGTTTGGTTAGGTTTTTCTTGGTTTTGGTTTTATTTTGGTGTTTTTTGGTTGTGTTTTTTTTGCTGTTGTTTGTTTTGTGTTTTGTTTGTTTGCTTGTTTTGGGTTGTCTGTTTGTTTTAATAATATCAGCATTACTATTAATCTAGCACCAAGCTATCTTTCTCTGAACGCCAACTGATGTCATCATTCTCCTGGAAATATTAAAGATTGACATTAAAGACAGTCAGAAAGAAAACATTTTAAAAAAACAAACACATGTAGCATAACTTTGAGAGATAAATGAAGGCTGACACAATAATGACAGTTTTCTGTGCTTTCATCTTACATTTTTTTAAGTCTTCTTGTTCATTTCTTTGTTTACAAGGCCATATACAAAATACTATTCTCATAAATCTACATCCAGTTCTTGATTTTTAGCTACTGAGTAGGCATAGATGCTATTGACTCCAGTGTTGCTATTCAACATTTCTAAAATGGCATTCTTCTTGAAGTATTGGGAATTTTTAGAATTATATATATTGTGAGAGTCTGATTGTCATAGATACTTTTTCTTTACTAATGAATGGCAGGAGAAGGCAAAATGACTGATTGGGAAAGTTGGGAAAGTTGGGAAAGCTGGAAAAGCATTTGTGTATGCAAGAAATTTAAGTGAAAGGAAAATCAAGCAAAAAAGCAAGGGATGGGACATCCAAGTGGGAAATGTCAGTGAGAAGCTGAAACAAGGGAAGGTGATAGTGACAATCAAAGCAACAAAGAAAAGACTTCTGTGTACCCTGCAGTTAAGAATGAAATAAAATAATGTGGTGGATATCATACGAATAAGGTCCATTAAAGATCTATTGCTAAGATATTACCCACCTGCACATAAACATGACACCTAAAGCCCTAGGCTGCTACAATACCAAATCTGTACAATGGGCTTTACATCTATTGGAGACGGAATGCGGAAGTCCTCTGGGTGACTGATATGTAGGTAGAAGCCAACAGTGACAAATTAAGCAGAAGGCTTTTCCTCTTGGCTTAAAAATGTGAGCAGGGAAGAGGATGCTACTGAGGATATTGAGTGCACCCTCAGCAAGTTTGCCGATGATATCAAGCTGGGGGGTGCAGCTGATATGCCAGAGGGATGCGATGCCATTCAGAGGAATCTGGATAGGCTGGAAAGGTGGGCCCAGATGAACCTTATGAGGTTCAACAAGGCCAAGTGCAGGATCCTGCACCCAGGCTGGGGAAACCAGCATTATCAGGCTGGGAGAGGATACACTGGAGAGCAGCCCTGTGAAAAGGGACTTGGGGGTGCTGATGGATGAAAAACTGGATATAAGTCACCAATGTGCAACCGCAGCCCAGAAGGCCAATCACTTCCTGGGCTGCATTAAAAGAAGTGTGGCCAGCAGATCAAGAGAGGTGATTCTGCCCTTCTACTCTGCCCTGGTGAGACCTCACCTGCAGTATTGTGTCCACTTCTGGAGCCTCTAGCACAGGAAGGATGTGGACATACTGGAGCGTGTCCAGAGGAGGGCCGCCAGAATGATCAGGGGAATGGAGTATCTCTCATATGAATACAGACTGAGAGAGTTGGGGCTGTTCAGCCTGGAGAAGAGAAGGCTCTGGGGGGACCTTATAGTGACTTTCCAGTACCTGAAGAGGGCCTACAGGAAGGCAGGGGAAGGTCTATTCACAAGGATTTGTAGTGACAGGACAAGGAGTAATAGTTTTACGCTAGGAAAAGACAGGTTTAGGCTGGATATTAGAAAAAAGTTCTTTAACACGAGGGTGATAGATCACAGGAATGGGCTGCCCAGAGAGGTGGTGGAGGCCCCATCCCTGGAGTCATTCAAGGTCAGGCTTGATGGGGCTCTGAGCAGCCTGACCTAGGTAGAGATGTCCCTACTCAGTTAGGGAGGTTGGACCAGATGACCTCTAGAGGTCCCTTCCAGCCTAGAACATCCTATGATTCTATGATATGGGAAATCAGATCCCTTACCAGCACATCATCAGAGTGGAAGAGACAAGAAGACTGGCTTATGGGGAGCCACTGAAGCTCAGTGGCCACAAATGGCATGACATAGCTCAGGTAAGAGCCTGGTAATGGGCTTCAGTTAAAATTAAGCACTGAAATTCTTTGGAAAACTTTAACAATGATATTTAAAAAGTATATACCTAATGTTTATTTATCAGATACATTTATCCTTCCTCAAAGTGGAATTCACATTGTGTTTGGCAATACTATATGAATTCTATTAAGTTTCTATTTCTTCCATAGTTGAATTGAACTTGCATTTGAGATGAAATTTGCATTTTTACATTTTTACTCAGTCAAATAAGCATATTTTGAAAATTTGGCCCTAGTAAAAATGACCCTAAGATATTTTCTATTAGTACTCCTGAAAAGAGGTTATCCAGCTTGCATAAAATGGAGTTCTTCCAATTAACGATGGATCTTTGGAAAAAGGTGTCTTTTAACCTGTCAAAATAAAAGTGTAAGGAATACTTTTTAATTTAAAAATGAAACAGTTGAAGGAATATGAAAAGTTATCCATATAGGAGATACAGACTGTTGTGTGTATATATCTCTTATTTGTAAATTACCTTTTGTATAACCTAAATTCCAGATCTTATTAGTTGTAATTGGTTTCCCTCACAAGTAGAATGACACGTTATTCCAGTTTTGTAGAAGGATATATCTACAGGAGTACAATGAAAGATGTTCCTTAAAAGCACTTGAAGAAGTTGGGGTTTTGTTTGCTTCTTTGTTTAATTTTACCATGAATCTGTGAGCTAGAGAACAGAAAATGTACGTATACTACTTTATTATTTTGACAAGTAGAAGCTTCTTGGAACACAATCTGAATACCTGAGCTTACATTATTATACAAGACCTTGTCCCTTCACTGAGACTTGAAAGCTGATGAGTGAGATGAGTTTGTTTACGCTAATAACCCCTTACCCACTTTACCAAGAGAGCAAGCAATCTAATACTATGCCTTTGATATAATCATTGGAAAATACTTAAAATAGATTATGCTATTTCCATAAATTTAAATTTATGTTCTTAATAAATAAATAAATCCAAAACCTATGTACAAGAATGAGTACTTACCTTAAATTACTTATTTTTCAGTCATTTTCCTTATTATATTACCCTTTCTTTGCCTTTCTCTGTCTTCATCTCTCTGCCATTAGCTATGTCTATTGTACTGCACAAGAGTGCAGCTTCTGCAGGTTTTTCCTTTGATCCTTTTAATACAATAGAAAAATGTATTTTCTCTCCCCATAGCATAATTGTCCTTTTTTTTTTTTCACAGCTCAGTGTGATAACCAAAGCCCCCGTAGCCTGAGCAGTTGACAAAATAAAGATGAAAAGTCTATATATCTTTTTCATTTTTCTTTACAATACAAGTAATAGTAGCTGAGGAGATCATATAACAAGCTCTATAACAGCAGAGTAAACTAGATTCCTCTTAAAAGGCTCATCCCAGTGGCAGCAGAATGTGTCAATTAAATGATCATCCCAATTACAAGAGGCTCATGGGGATACATTGTGCTGCTGTGCTTTATAATAGCTTTCATTCTATGGATTGATTAAAATGAGCAAGAGCAGCAGCTCCCCATCTTGATTACCCAATACAGACAATTTATTTTGTATCCATATGGAGATTCTTTCCTGTATCTGTGACAAAAATAGTGGAACTGATCGTACAGTATGTGCCAAAATAAAAAATAATATTTTCATTCCCATGTGACTCAGATGAATTCTTTATGGTTAGCTGATGAAAATTCCATTGTCTGAGTAATATATTTTAATAGCAGGAACAGAATTAGATATTGAACTTCATCTTGATCTCAGAGGAATTAACTGGAAGTATTTACTCTTGAACTGAGAGCAAAACTCAACACATTCTAAACATATAAGGTGAAATCAATGACCAAAATCATAAGACTATAGTGGAATCAGAATTTTATTTGGACAAAAAACTCATAAAACTTGTCACCTAAACCCAGAAATAAACCTTTCCATTCTGTTCTCAAGTCAGACACTTGTCTCTGGAGAGCTGCGCACTCTTAGGGAAAAAAATAATTTTCTCTTGTTAAGCAAGTGTTACAGAAGAGGTTGTTTACACGTACATAATACTTGCTGGATTTTACCCATTAAAAGTCCAAAAGAGCTCCCAAAAAGAAAAAGGAAGCAAATAATACATACATACCTTTATATATTTTCACAATTAGGATAATTCAAAAGGAAGCTTTGTTACAGAAATGGGTAAGTGTAATTGAAGTAAGCTAGTTATCTTAATATCACTGACTTTTTAAATTGGCTGAATCAACTCAAAGAGTGAGGTTATTCTCAACACCCACTTCAGGTGTTTCATTCCAGTGTGATACTGAATACTTAAGAAGTTCTTGTTTCTTATAGAATCAGTAAGTGACTCCAAGCAGCTAAATTAGATGCCTTAAATTGCATGGTGTGATTATCTTGCTAAGAGTCAACAGGGAGGTATACATCTGTATGCTTTATTGATCATGATTGTATGCTAGATACTTAGAGCACTCTGGAAACTTAAAAACCTGTGTTAGAAAGGAACAGTACAGTTCTTATCACCTTCCTCTACCTTGAAAATAAGCCAGAAGCTAATCATAAGTTTCTACACTCATGACTTGACATTTCTCCTTTTTTAATGGAATACATAATTTCAACTTTGGGTACTGTCTTTATTTTAAATGACCTTTATCTGGTTATTAAGACCATTATTAAATCTTTTTATTAAATCCAAGGATCTTCAAGATTTAAAGTAAGAGCATACTTTGATGGGTTAAACATGGGTCTTGGATCCTGAACTTACTTTTATCTTTTAATAAATTATGTCTACATATACATGAGAAAATTGATACTTATTTTTATATTAACTTTCAAGTCACTGTATATAAAAAAATTAAATAGAATAAGTTTCAACAGTAAATGTAAAACAAAATGAATAGAACAGAAGAGACAATCAAAGACTATGGAAAAAATATTTCCACTGATATTTTAAATGAATAAAACTCAGGAAAACATTGAGGTAAATTAGAAGTGATACATAAGAATGTGACTGCAAAGGAGAAGTTCTTGTAGCAATACAGACAGGAATGTGCAGGGTGAATATGCAGTGAGCACGTAAACAAAAGAAAGATTTAGATGAAATTAAGAGAAGAAATCCTGCCTACAAAAGTACATTTACACTGTCACAGGACTAGCATTCCACCCAAACTCTGTAAAAGCAGGAGAAATCACTGAAGGTTCCCATTATCCAGCCTAACACATTTACTTGCAGGTAAATTCCTTCAGCGCCACTTATCCTTATCCTTCCTATGTATACCTATAAAAGATTGGCAGAATCATTTTATCTTCCTTCTCTTTGCGAATCATAATTACAGGCTGCTGTGCTTCCTTCCCCAGCTTTCCATCTTTTTCTTGTCTTTTTTAAAAGCAAGCTCCTTTAGGAGACCCTCCTGTCATGAATAGGGATCCAAGAATAACTGCTCTTATGCTTAGCCCTTAGCAGTTTAATGTTCCTTTCCAGTCCCAAGGGTAACAACCTGTTCTTTTATCCCTTATTTTTTATCTTTCTGTATAACCACTGCTTCTAACACCATTTTTCTAACATCATTGCTTATTCTTGTACAGCCTTCTTTGGAATGTAGTATGTTATCAGTTAAATACAGCTCCTGAAAATTCATTTTCTTTTCTCTTCAGGTACCAAAATCTAGTTAAGTAGTCCATTACAAGGGTTTCACCCCCGTGGTAAGTTTCTTGGCTTGCATGACCCTTGAGGGGGAAATTTTCAGTGTGGTGAATGAGGAATTAAATGTGTAACTGCCATTGCGGTTAATGGGAATGGTGGTATGATTTCCCACACTTTACATTGTCAGTTCACCTTTTGATGTCTAGGACATACTGCAGGGCAAAAACTAAGTAGTAAAACATTATAATGGCAATATTATTTGAAATAAATACATTTATAATTTCTTAAATTCAGCTTACATTCATTGACTTTTTAAGATACAAAAGAAAGCTGCAAAAAATGCAAAACCAGGATACCAGACACAAACTTTCCAATATCTATTTCTAACAGGCAATTTCTAGTAGTATTTAATGACTTCCAAATTCCTAAGTCAGTATACCAAGACATTTGTGGTTTTGATATATAGATTCAGAATATTAAATATGAAAGGATGTCATTTGATTACGTGATTTTTCAGAGTATCCTTTATTTTTCACTATTAAAAAAATCTTCGGTTGTAAATATTTCTGCTTCAGAAAGGAATTATATTGCCTAATGTTTACTAGAAGTTAGTGTTCACAAAAATGGTTTAAAAGAAAGCATTTAAAATGATTGAAAAGAGGTACTCTTTGTTTCTAGAAAGAAAAAAAAAAAAAAAAGAATAATTCTAATAACTTTCAGGGTATGATTACAGAAGTATTGTAGTATTCACCTCCAGAAAATCTCTCATACACATGCTTACCACTAAGAATATGATTTGTCGGATTGCTCATAGGTAGACTCTTGTTAAAAGCTATTGTGGATCAAGCTTTGCTAAATTATCATCAAATGATCAGCAACATCAGTTGGGTCTCTATATGCCAACTTTCCTAAGAGTATTCAATGCCAGCAATGGTATTACTAGGTATATAAATGATATTCTACATTTTGAAATACAAATAGAAAATTATGACCATAAGGCACAAAACTGTAAAGTATTTGCTAAAGCTATAAACTAATATGCCATCATTTTACGTACGTAGGTTACAAAAATGAAAACACTTATTACATTAAAATTACTTACTGAGAAAAACCAAACAAATAACAAACTCACAGCATTCTTATGTTGGAAATTGTTTATCTTACAATCTCATACCTACTATTTCCCTAATGAAGTAACAACTTTCCTAACCTATACTCTTTCTGGAAGGAAAAAATATAACTAATTTAATAAGAGTCCTGTCTATCCTTGCAGTAATCCTGGGTTGCATTCAGAAGAACATTGTCAGCACTCCAAGAAAGGTGATCCTTCCCTTCTGGTCAGCCCTGATGAGACATGTCTGGGGTGCCGGGTGCCGGTCTGGGCTCCCCAGCACAGGAGAGACATGGAGGTACTCAAGCAAGTCCAGCAAAAATGATGAAGAGATTAAAGCATCTCTCCTATGAGGAAATGCTGAGAGAGCTGCGACTATTTAACCTCAAGCAGAGAAGGCTAATGGAGGATTTTATCAATGTATATAAATACCTGATGGAGTGAGTAAGAAAGGTGGGGACAGTCTCTTTAGTAGAGCCTGTTGCAATAGGACAAAAGGTAATGTTTTTAAACTAAAAGAGGGTAGGTTTAGACTAGATACAAAGAAATTTTTTACAGTGAGGGTGGTGAAACACTGGCACAGGTTGCCCAGAGAGGTGATAGATGTCCCATCCATGGAAACATTCAAAGCCAGGCTGGACTGGGCTCTGAGCAACCTGATTTAGTTGAAGGTGTGTCTGGTCACTGTAGGAGTGTTAAACTAGGTGACCATTAAAGATCCCTTCCAACCCAAACTGTTTTGTATTTCCATGATTTTATCAGTGAAGGAGATAGAGCCAGACTACTCTCAGCGGTTCCTGGTGAAAGCACAGAAGTGATGGGAAGCACTGGAACATAGTAAATGCCATTTAACCATTAGAAGAAAAATCTTTTTGGTGAGGATGGTCAAATACTGGAACAGATTGTCCAGAGAGGTTGTGTCTGAATTCTTGGAGGTATCCAAAACATGGCTGGATATGGTCCTAAGTAACCTGCTGCAACTGGCCCTGCTTGAGCACAGGACAGTTGGACTGGATGACCTCCAGAGGCTGATTCTGACCTCAACTGGTCTGTAATTGTTATTCTGTGGACAGATAACAACGGTAGAAGTGTTTCTGAAACCACTTGGCCCCTGGAAGGTACAGCCCTACAGGATACAAACAAGCAGCTGCAGCTGAAGAGTGAGTAGTCATACAGAAAAACAGACCAAACCAAAACCTAAAAGCTCATCAAGTATGACAATACATGTTTCTACAAATGATATGTTCAATGGCAAAATAACCTCCATCTTGGATATTCCAAACAAAGAAGAGGTTATATGTTGTTGGTAAATTATTGGATAATTTCCTTATCCACAAAAAATGTGCTAATAATTTTCTGCTATTTTGAAGACAAATATTTACAAGAATTTACAGTCTCCTATAGCTCTTCTCCACCTTCTTTTTTTGTTTCTAACTGAATTCCTATAGTGCCTATTGAATAGTACTAAAGCTGGATTTTAAGCACAAATAGCTGTGCTGGCAATTTATCTCACCATCACCTGTTCCTGCCACATTGAGAGATGAAAGTGATTTATATGGATCTATAATACAACAAAAAACACAACTACCACAGAAATTGTGCCTTGGTTTTTTTATGCTTCACCCACCTGCTCAATAAGTGGGAGATAATGCTTTAAGAATTTGATGAATGGAAAGCAGGTTCTAGTCTAGTCAGACAGTGCTTTTGGGCACCGAATCCATGTCATTCCCAACTATATGCCGTCTGGATGATGGATAATGCCAACTTACTGGACACATTTTATTCCCCAGTGTTACAAAACAGTGGTGAGATAATTAGGAAAATGCCCAGAGATTCAACTTGCAGATTTTCCTTTGAGGATTACTGATGCACAAGGAGATAGAGCAAGTTGCCCCTTCACATTGCTAACTGTATCATTTCACTAGTACCAATATATTTATCACAGATGTGTTCTTGTTGGCATGAGTGCCATGTGTAGTCTCTGCCATCTCTCTTGAGGTGCAGTGGTACAGGACTCTATCACTTATAAACTGTTATAAAGACAGTACAAGTGCTGTTTTCCAACCCAGTGATGTCTGTCAGAAGTTAAACGAATGATCTCCATAAACTCAGTTATTAAATGTTTTTCAAATTATGAACCTACTTTTTTATACTTAACATCTATAGCTATTTTTCTTCATTTTTTTGGTTGGTTTTAAAAATGTACTATATATATAAATATTTTAAAGACTGTGAGACAATAAAATGTACTGTATGAAAATCTTAAAGTTTAAAATATTTGCCATAAAGCAAATGACATTGCAAACCAAAACCACGCATCTATTTCAAAGTGCCAGGGAATATTAGATATGGTATAAGAAGAAGGAAGCATTAAAAAGCCATTTAATACTTCCCGTTGTGTAGGTAAAACTGCCAAAAGAAGCTGAAAAAACAATGTAAAAAAAAATGTGCAAAAATAATCTGTCAAAACAGATATTATCACACACAAAAAGACTCTTTCTAAAAGAAAATTAAAGTTTCAATGAGGTGGAGAAACAGAAGGTAATGAGGACTACTTTACACTATTTTCAGGCTATATAACTGTAGGGAAAGGTAGACATACAGGCCAAAAATATTTTAATAGGCTGCACTGAGGCACCCACACAGCCTTCACAGGAGAATGTCTATGTGATGAGTGCTCCCACACATCAGCTGGCTGTACATCACCACAATAAAATATTGAGAATGCGTGGATTCATTTCTGATTAATAAACAAGATCAGATAGGCTTGGAATATTACGATGGATTTTGAATCAGGAGTATTTGCCTCTACACTTCTGTATATTTGTTCTTTTGCAATCTGAGAAATGCCAGCATGTACTTGAATGGCTTTCCTTTGACTTGTAACAAGAATTCGTCTATACTCATCTATTCAAAGGCACAAACTTCCAGTCAAATTCATTTCTGACATTCTGATGTAAATAAAGAATATAGACTGAAGTCTATACATAGTTTCACTCCATATATTTTGGATGCTTTGCCATGGTCTGTCTTTAGAATTTCTCACTTGAAACAGACAGCAGATTCTACACTGCCTTTCAGTCTAGATAATGTCTGATGATTTACTGTCAAGATCAGCCTCATGAATCAGTGATATCAACTTAAAGCTTAATAAATATATCTACAGAAACTGTATTTCTGAGTTTTGTTTGGAGGTTTCCTAAAACATTCAGATGGGTGCTTCATGTTACTTAAAAGTGAATAAATTATTCTATGAGTATGAAACCTCAAAAAAACCAAGAAACTTTTTCTCACTGAAAAGGGAATCACAAAAAATAAAGCAAAAAGTATTGGTCAGCTGGAAGGTAGGTTAGTAGGGGAAAAAGGGTTGAGGCTAAAATGTCAAATATGGCATGACAGGGTATAGAAGAGGAAGAGTTCTATTCTTCATGTTCTTCCTACATAGGCTGAAGCACACTTGAAGTCCCTATATTTAGGAAAGTGTAAACACTATTTCTCTGAAGTTACTTTAAACGTCAATAATGACAACCTTGTTCCTCCCTGCTTCCAATGAACTATCAGAACAAATAACCTGTATTGAATGAGAATAGATAAGGCCAACATACTGTGTTTAGGATTTGTCTGTCTCCTTCAAATTACAAGTGTGTCAGGAAAACGGAGTCTCTATAGACTCAATTTTGCATAGAAAAAATACCTAACAAACACAAAAGAACTTTATAATATTACTACTGTCAAAAATGTAAGATACTTGGAAGTCTGCTTGCTCATATTGATTTGGATTTTTCAATACCAGTGAAAACTAAACACTGCCTTTTCCATCAGTAGTCACCTCATGTTGTTCAACATCAGAAAAGGTATTTTTTTGCTGTAGGGCTGGAGACATTCTCAGTGACTGGTGGTG
The DNA here is from genome assembly GCA_013400335.1 of Eurystomus gularis. Lineage (NCBI taxonomy): Eukaryota > Metazoa > Chordata > Aves > Coraciiformes > Coraciidae > Eurystomus > Eurystomus gularis. The sequence continues at coordinate 33,292 of VZZY01013549.1, forward strand.
TTACTGCATATGGTAATTTTATGTAATACGAATAATCTATAAAAATGCATAAGAATGCTGAAAAATAAACCCAAACAATCTCGTTCATGCAGTCTTAAAGAAAAAAAATATGTTTCACTGTTTCAGAAAGAGATGTGCAATACCTCTTTGGTATTTTAGAATACCATATTTACGGAATATTGCTTTTGTGAAACATAGAGCATTTCAAAAAACTAATATAGCCAGTATTTTGTAAAGGGATGGTGAAAATTAGTTTCATTAAATGCTCTGTTTCATGAAAAAGAATCCTAAATATTTGCTTTTAAAATTGTCGGGATAGTAATCAAACTTTAAAAGATACACGTCTCGTATTTGTTAGTTTTTTTGTTTTTTTTTTTAATTAAGGGTCTGATACACATTTAGATAGGGGGTTCTGATGCAGCAGCATATTGAAATGTGTTGTTTCAATTTTTTTTTAAAAAAGTTCTATAAATTTAATATTTTACTAAACCATAAATGCCAGCCAGGCAGATAATTAGGAACAATTTCACAGAATCACAAAATCACAGAATAGTAGGGGTTGAAAGGGACCTCTGGAGATCATCTAATCCAACCCCCCTTACAAAGCTGCTTCACCTAGGGCAGGTTACACAGGAATGTGTCCAGGCAGGCTTTGAAAGTCTCCAGAGAAGGTCCCCTCTAACCCCTACCACTCTGATTCTCTGTGATTCTGTGAGACTCCACAAGGACACATCGCTGTCTCATGGTTAACTTACTGTCCACCAGGACCCCAAGGTCCTTCTCCATAGAGATGCTTTCCCACGGGTCAAGCCCTAACCTGTACTAGTGCATTGGGTTATTCCTCCCCAGGTGCAGGACCCTACACTTGCCCTTGTTGAACTTCATTAGGTTCCCCTCCACCCAACTCTCCAGCCTGTCCAGGTCTTGCTGAATGGCAGCCCAGCCTTCTGGTGTATCGGCCACTCCTCCCAGTTTTATATCATCAGCAAACTTGCTGACGGTACACTCCGTCCCTTCATCCAGGTCATTAATGAAGATATTGAACAAGACTGGACCCAGGACTGACCCCGAGGGAACACCACTAGCTACAGACCTCCAACTGGACTGTGTGTCACTCATCACAACCCTCTGAGCATTATTGTTTGGCCAGTTCTCAATCTACCTCATAGTCCACTCATCTAACCCATACTTCCTGAGCTTCCCTGTGAGGATGTTGTGTGAGACAGTATCAAAAGCCTTGCTGATGTCAACATCCACTGCTCTCCCTCCATCTGCCCAGATAATTATGCCATCATAGAAAGCTATTAGATTAGTTAAGCATGATTTCCCCTTGGTGAACCCGTGCTGACTACTCCTGATAATCTTCTCTTTCTCCATCTGCTTTCTTTCACTGTCACTGAAGGTAAACCCTCTATATTGTACTTCACAGTGTTACGGCCACACTTATATCTAGGGGTGGATACCCTATGCTTTCTGGCTCCATATGTTAAAATGTGGAGTAGCCACAATCTAGCACTTTATAAGGAAGTCTGCACAGCACTTGACCCAGATTTTCTCTAGAGTCTATGTACTGTTCCCCCAAATGTATACTATTCTAGGTATGTTGTTTCCTGATCAATATGGGTATAGACTACTTTTCACAAGAGCAGCATTTCTGTAGCAGAAAAACAGATGTATGTTGCAACTCTGTGTTGTAAGACTAGAACAAAAAGCAATAAGGTTGGCAGGATTACCTCCATACTTCTGTTGTGAGCTGTTAACTTCCCAGGACCATACAATATTTTCATTGTGTAGGGAACTAATTAATTCCAAAAGTTTTTTCTAAATGAAAACACAAGTAATTCAGATAACCAGAGACCCAGGGGTGACCTGAAACGCTAAGTTATTGTATAGATGCAGCACATGCTTAAGCAAAATAAATGCTATTAAGTACTAGAGGCCAATACCACATTAGCGTGGGGCCTTCAATTAGCAAATTTACAACGCTGTTATCCACCTAAATTGTACTATTTATTTTAAGTGAATTATATGACAGACAAACTGGTGACAGGCATGTAACTGCTTAGATTAAGTACAGCCTTTGACTGTGTATAGATACATATGCCATGCTCTTCCTTTAAAAACAGAAAACTCACCTTCAGTTTTCAGATATGCTGTTTTGAATGTGTGCATTAAAGCTAAACAAATTGCTGGTAAATTTTTAGAGCTCAAAGCATTCCTATATTCCTCTAATGAGCTCAGTGAAATACAAAGATCAACTAAGCAAGGAAGGGGAAAAGTGTCTTCAGCAGCTTTCTTAGTCATTTCAGGGGATTAGTTTTAGAGCATTCTTTTTTTTTTTAATCATCTATAGAAAAAATTACCCCTTCCTATTTGTCTTCTTCCTGTGCTACATTTACACGGCCTTTTTAGGTCTATCTAGTCATGTACAGATTATTCTACTCTTCCAGAAACTACTCTGAAACATGAGGGTAGCAAGCTCCAGGTTTTCCTGGTCACTGGAAGCAGATTTACATGTCAGTTTAACAAGACTGAATGATGAGATGCTACTTCTTTTTGGAGACCATATGGCTGTGGTTCTACTTGTAGATTAAACACTGCCTGAAATACTCCTGGGTGCTGAAACTCAATCATCTCTGCTGCTAAACTGCTAAGGAGGTCTGATGTTTTCAGTCTGTGCAAACTAGAACTCTCCAAAATGATTCCTGGACATAGTTTGGGACCTAGAAAACTCTGCAGACCATTTGCAATGCATTTATAATGCAGCCGCAGTCTTATGGAAGCTAAAACATTAAAGCAGCATAGATACAGGCTGCTTTTTACCAGCTGCATTCAGTAGTTCCTGGATGCAGAACCACAAATATTTAAATTACTACTCTAGAGGTAGCCTGTGGGCACACTTGAGGAAAAGAAGTTTTGGTCAGGGAGTTCTTGTACCTTAAGATTTGAAAAAGTGGATGAGAAAACTGATCTAAAGATGTAGAGGTTAGAGAAAGGCAAATGAAAGTAATGAACAGAAATACCAAATTCAGGTATATATGCATCAAAACTGGAATCGATGGCAAAAAGTAATTAGAGGTGGCTTCTATATTTGGGAGAAGGTGGAGACAGAGAAAGGCGAGGATAAAGATGGATGGGGGAAAAACAAGCATGGGAAAAAGAACAAGGGGGTGGATGGGGAATAAAAAGGCTGCTGGTTAATATACATCTCTGACCAGTCTGATCACTACAGTCTGTGCTATAAAAATCTGTTGAAGGAAGTTCTCCAATGTGATTTTGCAGACAAGGAATATGAAAGTTGGCTTTAAAAAGTTTATAGCTATAAATAGGTCCTTTTCCTTTAAAAGTTCTCACATCAAATTTGGAAAACTTGTTTTTTTTAAAGAAGATATTATGATTTTTCAGCTTTTAGTATCAGGAGTGCAAATCAGCACCACTATCCCCTTCTTTTCATAGAAGTTTTTAGGAGCTTCAGAATAGGACATTTAAAGTTTTACCTGTTTAAATGAATAGTTGGAGTTATCAAGTCTTTTCCTGAAGCTTTTTATGTCTAAAATTTATTTAAAGGCAGATGAAAACAAAAAAACAAATCTACATTTTAACTTCCTAACTGGAGCTTTTTCACTTTGCAATTCGAATTTTACTCTCTTGCTGTTGGAATATTGTTATTTCACTGGTTAGCTAGTTGCTTAAGTATAAAAGACATGACTTTCTAATTTAAAAGTCAAACAGAAGGTAAGAAAATTCTTGTATCTTTATGTTATTCATCATGAAGAAGCAAAGAAAGAACAAATCTAACCATTTCCCTTCAGATATCACATTTCCAAGTACTTATTCACCATGCACAGGTTCACTGTACAAACAAAGATGCACATTTTTGATAGTTTTATGGAGCTGAACCAGAATTCTGAACATTTTAAAATATATCCATCACTATTTTTTTCCACCAGTAACTATTTAACTGAAGCAAGGAACATGGAAACACCCCTAAATTATATGGCTGGAGGGCTCAGAGGCCAGATGAATTAAGTATCTTAGGATTTGCAATGGCAGAAAATAAGTACCTGGCCCAGGCAGGAAGCCTGACCTAGGTTCTCACATTTGTTTAGTGATTTTTTGTATACTGAGCTTATACAGAGGCCTTGGTAGATCCATTAAGAGTAAGCAAAATGCTGACTCTGTGTGGACTGTCATGGGAGCCCACGCTTGTGACCATTCAAGCCAATCAACACAAAATACAAGGAACACGGGTATATTTGAACTAGCAGGTGCCCAGTGCACACCTGAGATTTCAGAACATGGAGCCTTGTTCAGCTGGAGATGCTTCCTAAACATAGATGAAATGCCTCTGAACACAAAAGGTAGAGTGATGGTGACACCATCACAGGCAGAGGCTGGCTCGAGTTCCTCCCTGTCCCCTTTCTACAAGCTACTGAGTGTTTTGCATTAAATAGATGTCTTGACCCAATCTACTACTAGATGAAAAGGAAAGTTTCTGACTACAAAGGCATGTTCCTGTTCAGAAGCAACAAACATCTTCCTGAAAGTGGCTTTTTTTGGCTGCACATAAAATAAATGCTACCACTTCCTGCACACAAAATAAATGCTGCCACTTCAAGGAGCAACTACTAAGGCTAACTTGGGGCAGGTTTCAGCGGTGCTTCCCATGAGCTCCTTCTACAGTATTAGACATCTCTGAGCAGAAGACCTTAGAAGGAAGAGACTGAAGCTACAAACCCACTATAAATCCACATTTCAAAACTGTGCTCCACAGGAACATATTTGTCTTAACCTGTGTTTTCCTTTTTTTTTCCCTCATGGAACTTGAAATCATTTTTTTTCCCATTTGTTGGGCAATTTCCTAATTTCACAGTTAAGTTGGGATTTTTTTTTCTTTTCATTGCTTGAGTCAAGCTAGAAAAATACATCTTTGCTTTAGATCAATCCAATCTTTTTCTTATTTTCTGTGTCAGTTTTCTATAGGTTAGCTTAAAAATCTCTCTCAGAGAATTCTTCTTTGGATGCATGACGTACAATGAAAGTACCGAAATCTAGCAGACCATTCTTTCTCTCAGGAGACACCTACCTGACATCCTTTTTATTGCTAATGGTAGAATTTAAATGTCCGACTGCTTTCTGCATGTAGTTTTGCTAATTGCCCTTTGAAACTGTTTCCTAAAGAGAAAGTACTTTTAAAAATGTGTCTCTGTTCCCTCCCCATACACACCTTCATTGAAATATGCATAGTGTTGAGAAAGACATAAATATCTAGTATTCAAGAGGAAAGAAAACCAAACAACCTCAAAATTATGTTTCTAGATCATAAATGGCTACATAATTATTAGGCAGTGGATTTTGTAAAGGGGTTTTTTCTGTTGTAGTGAAAGGGGCTAACATCTTGCATTCCAATTAGACAAGTCTTGTATTTTCAGACTATACCTGCATTATCTTTAAAGATGACTCTGTCTTTTTAAGGACTGAGAGCTTTGGGTAAAAAAGCCTGAGCTTGGCAGAAGTCAGTCTGAAGCACTTTGGATTTTTTCCCAGATCTGCTGTATCTTTTTCATGTTTTATAGTGACATCATCATTTTATACCTCAATATTTATTCCAGGGCGGAAATAGTTCTCAAAGCAAAACAAACAATTATATCATTAAATTGGCAAATTTGCCACGGAAGACACATAACAAGTCCCTATATATGGTACATATACTATGGGCTGAAAGAAATATGTAATTGTCAAAAGACATTTCCTTCCTTTCTTTTTTTTTTTTTTTTTTCTTTTTCTTTTGGTGAGAGGCCTTTTGAGAGTTTTTATCAAATTCTAAAGATGCATTGATTCACACAATGCTTACTGAGTCTTGATAAGAAATTCCTGCATACGTTGCAAGCTGGCAAAATGTAAAGCAGTGAGCTCTCGTCTTGTTCAAAGGCTGTTATTTTTCTGGTAATGTATACATCAGATCTCCTGCTGGCATTCAATAGCGTAATCAGCAAAAAGAGAAAGAGATAAAACCAAAATAGATTTTTAAAAATGTGTCACAAACTTCAATGTCTTTACATATGACTTATGTAACATCATAGAAATGTTGACAATAGAGTGGCTGGAATAAAATTTGGTTCGGTTCATGTCTGACAAGGTTTGCCAGGGAGAACCATAAGCTACATGAGCTGGTGTAACAGATATTTACACCAGAGCCCTCCAAGGAGCTCCTGGAAGCAGAATACATGAGTCAGCAATCCCAAATTGTCTTCAAGGACTTTGTTAGTGCTGCAGTGTGGTGATGAATTGTTTGATGTACTGTCTAGGATAAGACAAATACAAGTTCCTAATGATCCCTACTTCTCTGTGTAACTGTACTGTATACCGCAGCTGCTACTTTGTCTTGGCTACATTTCTAATTGGTTGAAAGGATCCTGGTTTAGGGTTTCTGTTTCTCCTCAATTTTTATATCCAGCTCCTTATCAAATTTTCTGTCCAAATTTATTTAACTCCAAATAGCTGATAAAGACATTTTCCTCTTCAGTTTTGTATGTGGTGTAGAATTTGATTTTTTTTTTTTAATTTTGAAAAGTGAAAACAATCCACTCGTAATAAAAGCTGGGATTTGAATTTGCATGCTGATTTTCTCTCTTTTTTTTCTTTTTATATATTTTTTGTCTTTTTTTTTGTCTTCTTTTATCTTTCCAAAAAGATTTGAGGCTTTCTCAATTACTTCCTCTGTATATATAATCACAATGGACACGGGAGATGCCTTTTGAGCAAATTTATTGCCATTTTTTTTCCGAACGATCTTCTAGGTGCCTTAGTAAGAAACATTACCTTGCGGTATGTATATCTATATTACCTAGGGACTTGAATTTTTTTTAAAATTACAAATTTTCATCTGCTAGAGAACAATTTAATTTATAGATTTATAATTCCAGAGGCTGATAGCTACTTAGGATATATAAATGAGTCAATGTTTTATTTATATGTCCATCCTTAGCAGTAGAGTACATCACATTGCTGAATAACGGTACAAAAGAATGGTACCAAATAAATACAATCAGGTTGTACTGTTGTTAATTTGGGCTAGACCTTTCAACCAGGCCTTCTCACCCAGATTTTGTTCACTTATGTGAAGGCCCATTGAGTTCTGAATGGAGGATATAATCTATATTTTGCTATTGTCTGTCTACTTTCTTTGTGCCCTGGAAAGTTGATTAAATGAAAGCATATATATTTTTTATCTACTGGGGATGAACATTCACTCTTCTTCAAAGATGTATAAACATAAATTTCCCCATTTATTACCAGTTCATTACAGTAAGGATTGATTAACACTTGTGTGCAAAAAACTTTTCTATGGAGCATAAGATTGCATAGGTAATTATATCAAACAAATTCTTCATATTATTGTGGCAAGTTTTTGTATATAAAATGGTATAAGCCAGGCCTTCCCATTGTATCTTTACACCCACAGTTACATGTCGTGCAATACAGCATTAAATGGCCTCATGCCATTTCAGTTGCGAACATTAATTTTTCAATGCCACCTTTACCTTTAGGGACTGCTACTTTTGATTTGTGTTCACATTTTCCATCCAATATAATTCAGAAGATTTGCTGGTTCACTTTCACATGTACACACACTTGATTTTAATGTCTAGTTACGTTACAGAAACATATTCTGTAGAGGGAGGTGGAGAGAGTACAAATATATTTAATAATTATATGTTTGCATTCATGCTCTTTTAGTAAAATGCCAGGAAAAAAAGAAAATTAAGTTATAGTATTTTGATTATAATAAGTAACAAAAAAAAAAAAAATTGCTGGTAAGACCTTTATATCATCAGAGCTGGAGGTAAGAACATATTTAACAGACATATTTCAAAATGCACTTGCAATAATGTACTTTTTACATACTCTATATGCTGTGTGCATACAATAGATGTGCTGTAAGAATCAGATCTCATTAAATTAAACCTTAGAACCTAGCAACCTAAATGTATAAAGGAGCACTGAAGCTAAATTATTCAAAATGTTTCATCAGAAAAATATTCTGACTGTATCTCCTTGTGATTTTAGGACATACAACACTTTTATGAAAACTGTTAGTAAGACATTAGAAAAGTTGGTGGTCAAATGCAGAGCTTATTATGTCATTGAATTACACACAGGGTTGCATGAGCAAGCTCTCCCACATTAACCAACCATGCTAAAATTCTTAGTTTTCCATATGTAATCTATACTCAACTCTGAAAATTTATAATCATTTCCTTGGGATCTTAAATTAAATAGTATGGTGCATTCCGACATGATGAGGAAGCAATCCTTGCAGAAGTAAGAGAGCAGTGAATATTATTTAACTAGAAATTTTTCTGTAGATACTTTAAACAAATTAAGAAGTAAGTCACTGCAAATGATTAATAAAAAGCCCCAAATGTTTCTTACTTCAACAATTTTGAGTGGAGATGGGTACTACTACCACAGACATTGGAAGCCATATTGCAGAAAGATTCAAGAATAATTTTCTTTTCAGTAGACCACTGCTGTCTGTTTAGTCTTTATATAGAGGCAAAAACACCAATATTTTTTTTTTTATTATTCAGCTTGAGCCCACATCTTCTTGGTGATATAGCAGAGAAACAGGTATGACAAATTCTTGTCTCATGGCCTTCTCAATATCCTAGATAAAGGTTACTTGGTGGTCATCAACTTAAAATTATATCTGAAAAACAATAAAAAGAGGTACTGCAAAATGATATTTTGTTGTTATTACCAACAATATTTGAGTGACTTCAGACTTAACATATCCTATGCATAACTCACACTGCCAGAATGTCCTGTTCTAACTCACCTGTTCTTTTCTATAAATACTATAGCTCTTGATATGTCTGAGAAGAGGCATGAGAAATCCAAGCCTATGGCCAGCAATGAAATTCTGTTAATAGTCTCTGAAGTAAAATGAATTACTTAGTCTGTTATGAACAGCACCAGAAAATCTTTAATTAGTTTGCATTTAACTGGTTTCTCCAAGACAAACTTAATAGTTAAAAAATGACAACAATATTACCGTTGCCTTCAGTTTCAAAAAGTGATTTTTCCTGTAGGACCTTTATTTTGCAGATACAAATTCTTCTAATCTCTTGGAACAGTTACTTCTCACACATATATGTACACTACAGTAATCAGCAACAGGTGTAAGTCAATAGGAGTCACTCAACATTTGTCTAGTGTTCCAAAGCCATTTATTAAGTATATGGATTATCTGCACTACTGTGTTTGAGTACCATCCTTATAATATACTAAAGTAATATCTTGCATTTTAGCCCTTCCAAATGATGCAAAATGAAAAACAGAATCCTAATTTAAAATTTTAAGCTTGACTTGTTCTCTGAAATATATGATACTGTCACTAAAAATTCAACATCTGAAAAAGTCAGCAAATGCATACCGGTATTCAAACCAGCTGCAGTAAGTCAGATTCCAGTGCTTACTAGCATAGAGTAAATTTTGGCTTCTTATAGGTTGTTGATGTGAATATCTTTGTTGGGAGTTCAACAGAAAATCACAACCTGACACATAAGAAAATCATTAACAAAAAAATAATGCAAGCAACTTTCAGCTTACTAATCTTTAAGTTTCTTTTGTATTTTCTTTCT
>VZZY01013551.1:0-27531 GCA_013400335.1 Eurystomus gularis
GGGGCCAGTTCTGGTTCCTCCAGGTGACTCACTGCAATCTGCAGTGGGGGGGGGCGTGCAGCAGCGCAGCTTACTAAACCACCACACGGTAACAGGACCCTATGTTGTTACCTTCTGCCAAATTCAGTCAGATTCTATAATCTATTCGGTCTCATTTTTCACATGGTTAAGTACAACAGAAACAGCAATGGATACAGTATCACCAACTAAAAAGACAGTGCTTGAGATATGCTTGATTGCTCTTTTTTTGGTAAAAAAGACTGTCAAGGGATATGAAGCAATTAAAACAATGAAAGGGAACTGGACTATCAGCCTTAACAGAGAATCATCCACAGAGTAAGAGGAACGAGTTTTATTAGAGCCAATGTCTCATTCCAGCTCTGTATTTGTTGAACGTTACGTACAGGTGCACAGAGCCACAACCTGAGTCTTTCCATGTCTGACTGTTGTAACAGACAGCAAAATGCTGGGCAAAATATAGGGCAAAAGAGAACACGTGCCAATAACTGTCTTCCTTTTTTTCTGAATTCATCTGGTCAGAACTGTTGAGTTTAGATCTCCAGGACCACTGTGAAAATTCCACAGTATATGAACACTAAACTATTACTTTTCTAATCTTAGCTGCAAGAGGTTCCAATTAGTGGGCTAAATGCCTTAGCTTGCTCTCATGCAGTATCTGTTACAAGGATTCTGAAAGCAGAATCAACACCAATGACAAAAACATTACCCACATTATTGTTCTTCCACAATGCATACAGAGACTGCTCAGTCCTGGCACAGCCTCCTAAGATGATCTGCTGTCAACTACCATAATGCTCTGAGGCCTTGTATTTGCTTTCGAATAAGCCTGCATAAGTCCGTCCTCCAGTTCCCTTCCATCCCCAATGTGCTTTTCATTACTCCACCTGGAACTCTTACAACAAGATGCAGGAATGGGAACGAGTTCCATGTTTCAAGTCTGTTGTCTCTCATTCACAGGCCAGTTTACTATCAAAGCTGGAAAGTCCAATAGCAAAGGCCTGAAGAGCACAGAGAGGGTAATTATAGTCCAGCGTGAACACATCTTCTGCTACGCGACCAAACTGCATCACAATGTAGTCAGCTGGGGAGAAAAGAAAGATTCAGAGACTAACAATTTCACAGTGAAGCAAAGACACAAACAACAACAAAAATAACCTAATCACAAATAAAAACCCCACACATCTGGCAGTCCCAAATAGATATGTGGTTGGTATATCCATCCTTTCTCACTAGAATGGCCTTGAAATCTGTTCTCTAGAGTTACTGTGTTACTCTAGAGATTACCTTTCTTCTCAGAACCAAAGCTCAAACCATTCTTTTGCTGGGTTGAAGGTGCTGTATCAATCCTTTTCCTTCCCTTCAGGAAGCTTGCATTGGCCCTCTCTTGCTGCAGCTATGGACAGCAGTCACTGCACCCGCCCCAGAAAAAAGGAGGCCTTATACAGTTTTCTTGACAGCTGAGGAGTCCCCAGTAATCCTGAGCTGAATTCCTCCACCCAGTCTCCCTGCTTGAGGAAAAGTGTCCATATTCCTCCCAAACCTCGTGAAATAAATTGGGTTCTCCCAGTTTATTGGGAGCCAATTCTTCAAATAAGCCCCACACACTCTCCACCAGACTCTTACGGTCATTGTCATGGACAATCTGGAAGTTCTTCACTGAAGCCTGAGTGACTCTCCCATGGAAGTTCAAAACATAGGATTGAGTATCATCATTCCAGACTGGAGCCTTGTTGTGTAACTCAATGAGGTTCTCTAAATTTTTGTTTTGCCATTTTGACAGCAGACTCTCATGTTCCTGTCCAGAAGAAAGAAATACGTTTATCAGACTTGGAATGGCTCTGCTTTTGAGTACTGCCTCTCTCATGGGCATGCATTCTGTCATTTGAAGGTCATTCCCTGTTTAATGAGACACAATGACAGCACTTAAACTCAGTGCTACTAAAAATTCACTGCAAGTACCAGGAAGATACTTTCATGGATTCCCAGTCCAATCATTCCTTTCCACTCAAACAGCTATCACCATATTTCCATCCAAAGAAGGGAGAAAAAAAAAAAGAAAAGAGTGAGAGAGAAGGAAGTGTGTGAATAGGAAAGGGAGCAATTCACAGGCCACAGATGACTGCCATTCTGCTGGTAGGAATCCTTTCCGAGTCTCATAAGATTTCTCTGTTCCTGTTGGATCCAACATCCATTTCTAATATTCTAAACTTCGAAACAAAAGAAAATAATCTGCAATTAACTGCATAGTGCCAGGCCCTGGGGTGCTTCAGTAGAAAATGCAAAGGCTGCAGCAGGCTGTAAGTACGCCTTACATAGGTTAATTGTCATCCAATGGGGTCTAGTAAGTGATGCACAATATGAAAAACAAAGGGAAAGAAAAGCAAAATGACAGACAAAGGAGGTAAAGCAGCACATCAAAGTTTTCAAACAGAATTAATTACAAGTTGCTGCAAATAGCAGTGAGTGAAACACATGATAAATGACTTAATTTTAGAAGTTCTGCAACAAATAAAATCCAAAATGAAATAATATATGCTAAAACTCCCAAGAAAAATAATCCAAACTGGAATTATTTCACGGGAAAAAATTATCAGAAAACAACCTGTTGTGGAGGTCTGACTGATAACGGCTATAGCAACGGGTTTAGTACTGTATGCAGATATGATCGTGGATTTTTGAGGATAACCTAAATAAAACTTACCTTCAGTTTAAACAAGTTACTTTGCATCTTTATTCTTATCTTTATTTACTTTTCAAAAGATGCAAAAAGAACTTAGAGAATTGGCACCGAAGTGCATTTAGATGCAATCTTTCCTCCTTTTAAATGGGAGCAGTATTGCTTAATCGGAGGCATCACACTACAGAGAAGGAAGACAAAACCAAAGTCAAACTCCTACACTGAAAGCTTTGCCAACTTTTCGGAACAGCTTTGTGTTTCAGCCTTGTCCACTGTCCTTTTGCTTGCTTGCTAGCTAAGCACTTGGGAAAATAGTGGAGAAAAATAAAAGTAAGGCCATGAGTCATTCCTATAGTGACGGCGGAGATAGCAATACCAATTGAAAGATGCTGAATAAATGACCACCTCCAGATACAATTTTCCTGCCCATTCACAAAATTAAACCTCTTATCCAGGCTCTCATGACTCTGAATTTCCACTCTTGAAGACTTTTTCTCTGACCTCAATAAACACAGTCTTGTCCTACTCGCACCTACTCACGGCATGGCTGCAAATACCATAATACCATTTTCTAGCTTAGAACACTGACCGTGTCTTTCCGTTGGCACCCGTCCTTTTTGCCTTTTGGTCTTCTGTCACACCAATCATAAAATCCACATTAAGAAAACAGCACAATTTTCATTATACATCTTAATATTTCTTCAGGTAGACTTCTGTAAGCTTCTAGCTATAATGTCCCCCATATGTATGAGAAATCCTCACTAAGTAGTCACCAAAAAAATCCATCCTTCTCCTCATCCCACTTTCTCCTTAAAGAGTTCTCCTTTTCTGTGATTCCTACAAAGAGACTGACAACATTCTGATAAAAAATTTATTTACTCTCTTGCTTCTACACCAGAATTCCACCTTATCTATTTATTATGTATCTGTTGTAATTAATATACTGCCTAAGGATGTAAGCTCCTGGAAGAAGCAAGTTTGTTGTGTTCATCCAAATCTCACTGCAACAACAGGGTCCCACCCATGTTCCTCAGGGATTGGTACTGGGACCGGTGCAATTTAACATCTTTATCAGTGACATGGACAGTGGGATTGAGTGCTCCCTCAGCAAGTTTGTGGACCACACCAAGCTGTGTGGTGTGGTCAACATGTTGGAGGGTAGACATGCCATCCAGAGAGACCTGGACAGGCTTGAGAGGTGGGCCCATGCCAACCTCATGAAGTTCAACTAGGCCAAATGCAAGGTCCTGCACCTGGGTCGGGGAAATCCCAAGCACAGATGCAGGCTGGGCAATGAATGGATTGAGAGCAGCACTGAGGACAAAGACTTGGGGGTGCTGGTTGATAAAAAGCTCAACCTGAGCCAGTGATGAGTGAGTGCAGTCTAGAAAGCCAACAGTATCCTGGGCTGCATCAAAAGTAATGTGGCCAGCAGGTCAAGGGAGGTGATTCTCCCTCTCTGCTCTGGTCTCACGAGATCCCACCTGGAGTACTGTGTCCAGCTATAGAGGCCCCAACACAGGAGGGACATAGACCTGTTGGAATGGGTCCAGAGGAGGGACACAAACATGATCAGTGGGCTGGAACACCTATCCTATAAAGACAGGCTGAGAGAGTTGAGGTTGTTCAGCATGAAGAGAAGGCTCTGCGGAGACCTCATTGCAGCCTTCCAGTATCTGAAGGGGGCCTACAAGAAGCTGGCGAGGGACTTTTTACAAAGGCTTGTAGTGACAGAACAACGGGTAAGGGCTTTAAATTGGAAGAGGGTAGATTTAGATTAGAAATTAGGAAGAAGTTTTTCATTCTGAGCGTGGTGAGTCACTGGCACACGTTGCCCAGAGAGGTTGCAGACGCCCGAACGCTGGATGTGTTCAAGACCAGGTTGGATGGGGCCTTGAGCAACCTGCCCTACTGGGAGGTGTCCCTGCCCATAGTAAGGAGATTGGAACTAGATGATCTAGAGGGTCCCTTCCAACTNGCTTGTAGTGACAGAACAAGGGGTAAGGGCTTTAAATTGGAAGAGGGTAGATTTAGATTAGAAATTAGGAAGAAGTTTTTCATTCTGAGCGTGGTGAGTCACTGGCACACGTTGCCCAGAGAGGTTGCAGACGCCCGAACGCTGGATGTGTTCAAGACCAGGTTGGATGGGGCCTTGAGCAACCTGCCCTACTGGGAGGTGTCCCTGCCCATAGTAAGGAGATTGGAACTAGATGATCTATAGGGTCCCTTCCAACTCAAACCATTCTATGAGGAGGGGTTGTAGGTGCAACAAACAACAACATATACTAGCCATTGCAATAGCAAAGTAAATAGTATTTAGGCTGACCAAAGAACAAGTAAGGATACAAACACTATTCAGTTAGGTAAAAGACAAGAACAAATTACTCTACACCTTTAGGCTACATTCTATTTATTCTTCATGAGACCTGCTACAGCCCTGGGTATTAACAACCTTGCTCTAAAAACCCTGGTTGTCAGCAACACCCAGACCTCTACAAGAAAGTTTTAGCCCCTTCCTTCAATCTGAAACATGACTGAACTCCATAACTCACATTTCGTGGACAGACTGGAATTCGCTTATGATTCATGTTCATTCCTGGAATGATTACAGACATTTTTCTGGGACCCTTGAATCCTAACACGTTGGTTTCCTGAAAGACAAAGAAAGGTACTAATTTCAGTAAATGAGATACTCAATCTCAAAGAAGGAAAGACAGCAAAATTAAACTTTAATCCACATTTATATTGGTTTTTAGAGATCTGCTGGCCACAACTGTAGTAGCAGTTATCTAACTGCAACTGTGTTTCAGCACTGAGAATAGCTTTCTCTGCCATTTTGAGGACTGCATTAAAAGACATACATAATTATTACCTAACTTAGAGCGCATCTGTTATCAGAATGAAATATTTTTGTAAGAAAATCAGACAAGTGCAATTTCCAGGCAGAGGTTTTTGCACCTGAGGCAAAAACATACTAAAAATCTTGCTAGTGAACAAGCCTTAATATGACAAAAGGCAAATATCTTTGACCTGAGTCTCTGTTACCTATACATCACCATTTAGGCTAAAACATTCCTGAAGAATCAATAACAATCTTCTTTAGGTGCTGTTATTTGTGTTTAAGAGCATACCTACAATTTGCTCTCAAATCATGCTCTTTCATAAATGATTAAGAACAGACCCAGAAGGCAAAGTATCCAGCAAGTGTCCAAGTTTCAATCTTAAGACAAGTAGATTTTTCCGCAGTACTGCAGGAGACTGCTCCAAGTGGACTGAATATAAAAAGCAAAAGAAAAAAGCCTTGGCATTCTCAAACCATCTATTTAATAATGTCAACCAAAATCCAACGGTCCATTTAAAGTGTTCTGTAACAATGTCAGTGATAACCTTTAAAATTCCCAAAGACCAATTAAAAAGTCAGAACCTTTTGGAAGTACTGAACTGATTGACAGAAGTGATACAGCTTCTCTTAACACGCTAGAGCATTTTGCAGACACAGAACAAAGGTCTTTGGAGTTGCAACCTCTATTATTTCACTTGAGAAAATCTAGGGGCACATGTGAGAATGAGGGTTCTGACTGTATTCATATATAAACTTTATTAACTTCTTGTAGCTAAAAGTTAAGAAATCTGAAAAGCTGACTTTATACTATCTGCTGCACTCATTTTAACACCTTCCTATGTACAATTAGGTAGGGAACTGAACAACACTGTATACAAATAAAATATCTAGTGATACATCTGTAAACAGGCTAGTACTGGAATTATCACATCAATTTTTTTCCTCAAGTGACCTTAAGATCAACAGTAAATAAATCAAGATCATACTTCAGTAGGCTAATGCACCTTTAAATTTCTGCTGCTTTACCTGTGATAAAAGTAAAAATCCTTCCACTTGACTGGCCAACATTTTGTAAGGAACCTCAAATATGACTCAAACTTCAGGACTTTCACATATGAAACTATGTGATATGAGAACCATCACGTAATTCTAGAGTGTCCACAAATGCTTCCTCACTCTGAAGCCTAGACTCAGGTGAACCACAATACCAAAAGAAGAAAACACCTCTAGGACACAGCTAGTGAATCAATTACCTCTAGAACCATACCCTTATCAACAACAAGCTGCTACTGAAATAATACCAGCTCCTTCCTATCCACCAAAATGCCTTTGGTTCTGCAAAGAAACAACTCAACTTCACAGGGTACTCCTAGTTCCTTCTTAGTTTTGTCTTGGTTCAGCTAGGATAGGGTTAACTTCCACCAGGAGCTGAGAGGAAGCCACAGCCGGGATAGACACCCGAACCAGCCAATAAGCAGTCAATAGGTTATTCAATACCACGCTGACCTCATGCCCACTATACAAGGGGCAGGGCCATGTGGTTGGGGTCAGTTGACACCATCTCTCAGTGCTAACTTGGTCCGTGAGGTTTATATCGCTTGCTTTATACATTATTTCATTACTGTTGTTATTACTTTTCTTTTTAGTTTTCCTTTTGCACTGTTGTATTAAATTCTCCTTATCTCAAACCCACGGGACTTTTGTACTTTCCTCCCTCTTCTCTTCCCTGTCCAGGGGTAGGCAGGCGGTGGATAAGCGGCCACGTGGTGCTCATTTCCTAAATGGTGGACACTGGTTTAGACCCTCCAACTACCAGCTAGGCAGGAGGCATCTCATGCTGTGGCTGGCTCCACGTAAAGGATATGCTGACCAGCCACATGCCAAATGATAGGCCAGGTAAGAAGGTCGTCAGGATGTTAGTTCAAGTCTCTCTCCCTCCCTGACATTCTTCTTTTTTTTTTTTTTTTTCTCATCAAACTTCTAAGAACTTATCTTTGAGTCCTCTGCCCTTTGTTGAAATTGGTCAGTTGGTTCCAAAGTTAAGTGTCGGAGGCTGCCAGGCAGCATGATTCCGTAAGCCCTGTTTCCTCGGTAACCAGGCAACAGAAAAGAAAGGGGCAAGGGGAGAAGCATTACTTACATAACAAATAGCTGCAAGCTCTTGTCTCATTTGAGCCTTTTCCACCAGACCTTGTGCCTTGACTGGGCTAACTCCATGGTCATAGACCGTAAACTTAGTTCCCATGAGGTTTGACCTAATGTCAGGTTATGGAAAGACAGAGAAAGAGAGAGGCATCAGTGGAAAGTTTTGTCATCTTCTGAATGTATTTGTACAGCACATTGAAAATACACATCTCCTGCCATCTGAATCTTCCTACTGCCTGCTCGGTAAAGTGGTTCCATGAAGTGCCCATGGTGAACTGAGCCTGTAACCTATTCTGGAAAAGCATCAAGCCAGAATTCCTTCTCTGAATTGTCATGGTGAATGGTAATGCTGAAGAAAGGTTGCCAACCCAGGTGAATACAGATTATATTAAGCAGGATGATGCGAGTTCATTCTCTCCAAATTAATACCAGAATTCTATTCATAATCCCAAATAAACTAAAATGAAAATCCAGTCTCTCCTGTCTATAGTTTTCATGTGTGGTTCTTACCTGAGTTTTCCAATGAAACTTTCCCCTTCCCGGGATAAATCAGTTGGATCAACTGATATGAGATAATTGGATGTTTTGCTCTTTTTTCGTTTTCGCCCTGCAAGAAGGAATGTCTGGAAAAACAAAACTTTGATCAAGACTGGAGCTTTGTAAGAATGCAGAAGGATTACTTGGCATTGCTTTCCAAACTTACCTCTCCATTTCCCACATCCATACCCCTTTTTGTTCTGTGCTGCTATTACCATCTCCACAATTCTGATCTCTTCCACAAGTGCGTGCCCTGAAATCCTATTCCTCCAATCAGCTCCCTCGGCAGTCTAGTTTTAACGCAACTGTCCTTTCTAGTCTTCCCTCCTTTTCCTCTGGAGCAGCCCAGTGTCCCTGCTCTTCTTTATCCTTGACATTTTGGCATTTTTTCAATTTCATCTTTCATTGTATTATGGCTTTTAAACCTGCCAATTCCCTCCTTAGTGCCTAGGCCAAATATAAGCTGTTCTAATCTGCATGCTGGCTCTCGTCAGCTTCTTGTTTCTTGCCAGAAGCTCTCCCTTACACCAAAAATATTCTGTGGTAGGAGTACAACAGCCAAGCTACTGTGTGCTGCTTCCAATACCTTTCTGTTGTCATCCCTTTCCAGATGCATGTAATAAGTAGGGAAGAGGCCCCGGTCCATTCCCTTCTTATCTCTAGTGATTCGACACTTGACTGTAACACCACGGGGTGCAGGGCGTAATGCAAAATCCTCCAAGTTCTCTACTTCTCCCAGCTGTGCATCTGCCTGAGGGGATGGACTACAGGAAGCACCTGTTTCCTGTGGGAAGAACCATCAATATTAGCAAATTAATATAAGATCAGAGGCTCCAGTATTCCACAAGAAAAGAAAGGTCTCTTGAAACAGAATGTCTTATGTCTCAAGAAGATATTTGGGAAAGTGAAGTTAAACCAGAGATCACCTATGCTCCTCTGAAGAAAGTGGCTTCAAAATTTTTACTCTGAGGAAAGACTAACTCTCCAAAGGGAGGGAAGAAAAAGTACCAATTAACCAGAGATGAGTGAATTGCAAGGAACGGGGAGAACACACTGTAAATATTCTGAACAAGGAGCCTCTCTGCTTTTAGGACTTCAAACACTCTGTGGGAAATACAGCAAGCATGATAAGTGGACTGATTGATGCCACAGTTACGCTGGGATTTTTGTGACTGAAATGAGCACTGAGAGTATGTTAGCACGCAGGCGTGCGCAAACACACACAGGAGAACACATTCACACAGGAAACGGAATTTTAGAAGATGGTAGGACATGCTGCAGTAATTAGGCACAAGGCTTGGACAGACAAGCACACTGTTTTGCAGCTATTTGCATGCATCTGGTGCCTTTTACCCCCTTTACTCCCTATTTTCCCATGCTTCTTACTCCCTGATTCATCTTGATCTCTTTCTTTTCCCTTTTTACTTCCTTCCCCTCAACACCCCACAAAAAGTTTTGTCCAATTCTCTGTTCCACCCCAAAATTCTGTTCCCCCTTGCATCCCACAATAAATGCTATAACCCTTCAGACAGTGATCCCTCTTAAATTTGCACGGCGTTTCAGAGTTTCTCACATCTTGGTGGATTTTACACCAGAGACAATGGCCTAATCTGTGTCCTTTGAGAGTCATAGGAGTAGCTGATTCATTGTGTTCTCATCTTCACTGATTAGGCTACTCGAGTTCCTCCACCCACCATTGTTCCTTTGATCATTTCTAGGTCTTTGTGTTTAACTCAATGGCCCTTCAGTCAGATAACCTGGCAATCATGACCTTCCTCTGCCTTCAGGGATTAATATGCTAGCTGCCATAGTTGCTGTACTATATTTTAACCAAGTGCTCAAGTGGTTAGTACTAAAATGAAGCATGTGCCAAGCTCTTATCAGAAACGGATTTCAAGACACTTACTACAAAAGATTTCTCACTGGTTGCAGAACTAGGCCTCTCAGATTCAGGATCCGGTGAATGAGATGCTGGTCTCTTACCAGTTTCTTCCTCTTCTGTGTCTTCCTCATCAAAATTCAAACTGCCTGAAATTCCTGTCAGAATACAGGATCAAGCAGATAACTCCTGAAAGGGGGTGTCATGAGTTCATGGTATCACTAATTCATATATGACTTTTGCATATCTATTTGCTCTTTTAATTAATTTCTGTTGTTTCAACCGCTGATTTCCTTCATGTGCTGTATTACTTCCTGAGCCTTGTAACTCAAACCTCCAGTGACATTTTGCAGCTGCCACTGTGCAGATGATTAAGCAGCTGCCAGGCTTTTATCAATACATATTTTACATTATATTACATGATGTAACATATTGCTTAGTATACGCTGTCATTGAATTCATTTTGCCTATTTTCATGTAAAAAGCCCCCCATGTCTTGAAAAACAACAAAAAAAGGAAATCCAGATCAATACGCTGACACCTACCCTGTAGGTTTGACTCTGTACAGTTTACATCCTTTACCATTTCCCCTTAGACTTATACACACTGAAATGCAATATAATAATTTCTCAGCAAGAGCTCTTCCTATTCTTACATTAGTAGCAGTTCTTCAGATCTCATGAATACTACTAATGATTTGATTTTTAAAACAGAGGCATAGACTGAGTAGTTCTAGGACTTACTTATTTAATCTTAACTTAAGCTCAGTTATGTAGAGATGACTGTGGGTGTATAGCTAAAATCACTCTGGATAAAGACATTTATAAAGAGCTTCTGTACATAGCACTGTTTGGTATTTCCTTCCACTCAGAACTGCATGATTTTGTTCTGTGATTCCATTCTTTAATTTGTCTGTAGAATGGAAAAGCACACAAAACGTTATAGAAAAGGAACACACTCAGCCTGATCAGATGAATTATTTTCTGAGAGACAATATTGTAACAGTGCTCCAACATGGCACTGCAATAGTACTGGAAGGGGCACTGCTGGAAGTTCTTTGGCTCAGATTAAACAGAAAGATGTAGTCTTACCAACCTGCCAGTAAACTTCCCAAAGCACATTTGGAAAGAGGAAAGGCGTTAACCCTAGTACTCTGGCCAATTTCAAAATTCACTGTTTATATTCTACCTCCACTAATTTCCCCTGAAGTCTCTGGATATTCTCTCCTGCTTCCTTTCCTAACTCTTGGGTAATGTTGCTACCCACAGGTAAGCAGCTGTTGCATGCATCTGACAGCTGAATGGAAGTATTTATACATATGTTAGTACCTGAATATATAAAGTGTACTGGAAACGTTCTGGGACAGAGGCTCTGCAGAATAAAAACAAGCTGTGTACCATTATAAACACTAGCCATTACTTTGCTGCAAAGTGCTTAGGCTGTAGGCAACAAAAAAGGCTTCCTGGGGTACTGGCAGCAACATAAGATACTTGGCAAACAGAGTGTGGAAGACCAACCCACATATTGATGAAATGTCCTATCAAGTCAGCGAACAGAAGCCGGAAGTCTGCCAAAAGCTGGAAGTCTGCGAAGGCGCGGCAATACAAAACTCGGAGGGAGAATCTTTCTCTCTCTGCCACGCCAAGAAGCGCATCGCTGCCGCCGCTATTGATGTAGCTGTTGCCACCGGAGAGCCGCCGCGGCCGCGCCCCGTCCCTGCCAAGCGCGCTGCGTGATTGCTCCCGCTGCCACCGCGTGCCGCCGCCGCCAGAAAGACTCCGGGCGCTCAATCGCTCCAAACCGCTCTGAGCCGAGCCGAGCCGCCCCGCTGGAGCCGCGCCAAGCCGAGCTGCCGCTGCCACCGCGCCGCTGGAGCCAAGCCTAGCCCAGCCCCATCACTGCTGCTGTCGGAATCGCTGAGCCTGCCAGCCAGGGACGTCACCACCCCGGCCCCAGGNTTTAAAAAAAAAAAAAGAAAAAAGTAAATGTCTCTACAGTAGTAACATCCCTTCTACAATACACAAGTGTAAAAACACTCCTACATATTACTGGTGATGTATATTGAGAATTTTGCATGCAGTAGCTCTTGATTGAAGTGACTGAACTTGCTTTTGGTAACTAAAATGTGTGCAGAAAAGTTGCTCTTGTTTTTATTACTCAGACATTTGCTTAGATTACTTCCATTTATAAGCTCTGTTTTAGAAAAAAAGGAAAAAAGAATTTAGACTAATATAATTCCAACTGTTAAAGAAGAGAAAGTACATGCCAATGTGAACTGAGCAACAATAAGTTTCATAGATGCATTTCTTTTGTATTAATCTGAGTACCTAGATATCTAGGATAATCTACTAGTAATACTAGGAGTTTTCCGAAGAGTAATCTCTTCCTTCCTGGGGAAGGTTTCTTTGACATCTAAAGTTAATATAAATAAGTGTATCTGAGAATTCTGCATACAATGGGTCTTTAACTAAAAAGTGTGTGTGCAAAAAACCTGCCCTTGTTTGTCCTCAATGATGCACTTTGCATGTTGTTTAGAAGCCGAGCTTCCCAGGTTTCAGCTGAGTTGACTGTCTCATGTTGAGGATGAACAGCAGTCAGTAAAACAATTTTAAGTATGTTTGAAAATCTTAGCACAGGTGCCTAACAGGCTTCGTATTCTGAGAAGTTTACCTATTTTTGCGTAGCAAGTAGATCTTTTGGAGGATGATTTTGTAATATAAGAATGGTAGGAAAAGAGATAATTTATCCCCTGAACTTAAGAGTGGTATGTTGTATATTGCTTATTTGTGTGCTGTAGTCACTGGAGATCTAATTTTAATGCTCATTGATAGTTGTGGAGTTGATTCTAATCAAAGGTACACACATTGTTAGACAAAGTGAGTTACAGCTTGGCAAACTCCATTGACCGATTGTGCAATTTACATAAAGATTCACTCATATACTCATCAATAGTTTATCTTTTTGAAGTTTAATAAACTCTCTTCTAGACACAGCATTAGTTTGATTTGTCTCCCCCTTTGTACTACTTCTGTCTCTTCCGTTGCAGTTAACTATGTGTAGATCATAAGTTCCCAAGCCCTTTCTCTCTGAACTAAGCAAAGATTTTGGGGAAAATGTATCTTGTTCAGTCTTGCTCTTAATATTTTACCTCGTAACTCTTCATATAGATGTAGCATTCCTTAAGTGTCTCACGCTCAGAATATTATGGGTAATGAAGGCTGGGTTGTTTGTTTTTCCGAACTTCTGTTTTATTTTTTAATTTTTTTCAATGACAAAGATTTGATCAAGAATCTTCTTGTGTTTCTTTAAGGAATGTCACTGTCAGCAGGATCTTCTCCTCTTCATTCTCCCAAAATAACTCCTCATACATCTCCTGCTCCAAGAAGAAGAAGTCATACTCCTAACCCAGCAAACTATATGGTGCCTACTAGTGCCTCTGCTTCTGTCACTAATGCTGTCTCTCAGCCTCCATCTACTGGCCAGGTGATCCAGAAGGAAACAGTGGGTGGAACAACATACTTCTACACTGATACAACTCCAGCACCTCTCACAGGAATGGTATGTTTGGTTTCGATACAGAAGTGTATGGAATTTTCAAATGCTGAATTGATTGATACTACAAAGACTGTTCTTAACACTCTGAAACTGTTAATTCTGTGTGAAGATTTGGCCTTTTAATTGTTGTGATTGTTCTCCAAAAAGTCTGAAATTTAAGGACCAGATAATTTTTTTTATGTATTTTTCATTTACTTCTATGTAGAGTTTTGGAGTTTTTATATGGCAATAAAAAGAAAGCATTTTATATGTATCTCAGGGGATACATTCATAATAAGAAAACATGAAAAATTCATTATTTTCTGATAGGTTAAATAAGTCTGACGTTTACAGTAGAGGGGAAAAAGCCAGTTACAAAAATGTTAAAATAATTATGTACATACATACACACTTTTAGTAGTGAATCACTGAAATCATTGATGGTGAATATTGCATAAGGAAACTAACATATCTGACAGTATATTTGTAACATGTACTGTGCATGAAGATGTCATAGTTCAGTAGTTCAAACTAAAAGGCTGACAAAAGCTTTTTGTTTTCCCTATCCTTAATGATTTTAAACTGCCTTTTAAAATGTTTTGTTTTCAGGTATTTCCAAACTACCATATTTACCATCCAGCTGCACCTCATGTTGCTTACATGCAGCCAAAAGCAAATGCACCTTCCTTCTTCATGGCAGATGAGCTCAGACAGGTAAAATGATAGAGAATTTAAAGAAAAATGGCATATCCTAGCAAAAAAATAAAGTCACTAATAGCAGAAGAGAAATAGCTGCTCAAAATCTGTGCAGTCGATCTTCCCTGTGGAGAATTAAAAAAAATCAAGTCCTGTAGTGGATAGAGTACAACAGACGGTGGGGGTGGGTTACAACATACGTAACTGCAATCTAATCTGCATGCCATGATTTACCATTGAGCTAAGCAATCTTACTTCTTACGTATTGTTTTGCTGTGCAGATGAACTCGTGTTAACTAACATAGCATTCCTTTAAGCTGTAATCCTATCCTGTTTTAAATTCTTTCACTGAAATGAAAGTATAGGCAGGTGTTAGTTGATGAGCCCTTCCCTGAGGGCTGGCTGTGACTGTTACTTATTTCAGTTTTGCTGTAGCACTTGTTGCTGTCAATGCAAGCTCTGGCTAATGTGTCTTCTGCAGCCTCTTCCTTCAAGAATTTATATCTTCTGTCATTAACGTTTTCAAGCTAGCAGTCTTCTGCTCCCCTGCCCTAGATACTTGCATCAGCTCGCTGTTTTAGTACAAGTAGCTAGTACTTCAAAGACAGTAGACTGTTAGCTTGTGAAAAATGATGAGCTGAATTATGTTCAAACCTTGACTTAATTTGTTCTTCAGGAACTGATCAACAGACACTTAATAACTATGGCCCAGATTGATCAGGCTGATATTCCTGGTAAGTAAGTATATCTTATAAACTAAACTGTGATCATTGTTCTGCAGCTATGTATATTCAGCAATATTAACAACATCTTGCAAAAAACCACCACCCGTTTTTAATTTTTCATGAAGCCTTAATCATCAGCTTGGGCTGTGGATAACCAGATACAAAGTATTTTAGAAATATGAAGTTATTTTCTTGCTTCTATTCTTTTCCTTTGGTATTACATTTTGAAATCCTTCCGTATTCCCAACTTTTAAAATTGCTGAGAAAGGAAAAATCATTAAAGCAATAAAGCCTTGTGAGGAACAGCAGTGTATTACTTTGTACATATTAGGTATTCCTTGAAAGGATGCATATGTTTTCAAAGGCTGTATATAAACCAGCAAATTGGTTTTCAAGTGAATTGGCTGATATATCAAGGAAGGATTTGTACTAGTTGTCAGGCAAGAGAAGCATATACTAGTCATTGTAACTTGACTTTTGGAGAATTTACAATTGACTGTTCGACTTGTTTTAAACATTGCTTTTTTAGTTGTAGTATCCTCAAATGTGTGTTTAATATGATAATAACACAGTAAAAAAAAAAAAAATCAGGGTTACTTTTACTAATCCAGATGAAGTACAAGTGTATCTCTTCTTGCAAGAGTAATCTCTTAATCTGATTTGTAAACCTTCAGCACCTCGGTTTTCTAAACCAGTATGTTAAGACTAAGGTTGGCTTTTCTGTGAGGAAAACAGGGTTCTTACAGTGGTATGAAGTTTGTATGGAAATAGGTGCTTATTTATGAATCTGGCAGGTAAAAAAAACACTGAAAAAAGGTCATTCAGAATGGTGAATTTTTAAGGCAAATGAGAAAATGGCAGATGAAACTGTGTATCTGTTCTGTTGATTTTACTTGGTGTAACTGTTTTTTCTGAAGACAGTTATTTTAGCTCTGTGGAATCTCTTCCAGGAACCTGTATATTGTTATTAAAGCAGAAATAGTGAATTTTAACTTCACAGATACCTAAAAGATGGTGAAAAAAAATTTATGTATCAATGACAGTAATTTTAATCTTCTCTGTTACTGTAATAACTTTCTCAAAGTCCACTGACACCTAATATGTTTCTGTGTATAAACTAATTTTAGCAGTTCCTGCAGAAGTGGACAGCTACCACAGTCTCTTTCCTTTGGAACCACTGCCACCACCCAATCGGATACAGAAAACAAGCAACTTTGGGTACATTACATCATGCTATAAAGCTGTAAATAGTAAAGATGACCTGCCATATTGCCTTCGGAGGATACATGGTGAGAAAAATTACCTTGTTTCAGTAGGACTAGCATTTCTAAGCATTCTAATCCTATTTTAAAGTCTGACTGCTTTTCAGTAGTTTCCAAAGAAATGTTAAAGTAAAAAATTCTCCCCCAAAACATTATGTTTTAAACCATGGGTTTTATTCTTTTCTAGGTTTTCGTCTTGTTAACACAAAGTGCATGGTATTGGTTGACATGTGGAAAAAAATTCAGCACTCAAATATAGTAACTTTGCGTGAAGTGTTTACCACTAAAGCATTTGGAGAACATTGTAAGGGTTTGTTGGGTTTTTTTTCCCCCTGACTGATACATTGAGACTTTTTTCTAAATATTCTTGAGTTAGTAATTGTCACATGTTCCTATTTTTAAGCTCTTGTGTTTGCATATGATTTTCATGCTGGAGGAGAGACTATGATGAGCAGACACTTCAATGACCCTAGTGCTGATGCCTATTTCACAAAAAGGAAATGGGGTAAGGAAAATACATTATCATACAATACTTCTGTAAACTATTTCAGATACTTAAACAGTAAATAGCTGGTCAGAAATAATTGTTCAACTTAATTTGTTTAGTTAATCCGTTCTGTCATGACATAAGCTGATTTTGATCAGAGAATTCTTGTTTCGCATTGTAAAATTTCTGAATATGAGGATTTGGAGTTTTCTTTGAAATAACAGAAAAAAGTACAACTAGAGCTAAAAGTTAAGGAAAAAGTCTAACAGTGAACAGTTTACTTTTCTGGTCGCGTTTGACTTAGGACTCATTTGCAAAATTGACGTCAGTTTGCAAGGGAATTGTAGACTTTTTCTTGACAGGGAAATAGGTTTGAATGGATTTGGGAGCCAAGAACTCTGGGGTCCTAATTGCAAGTCTGTCACCAGGTGACAGACACTTACCTGGAGATGTTTCCAAAATTGTAAAAGACAAGCTATGTCAATTTACTTGCTGTTCAGGTGCCTTCCACATATAATTTTTTTTCCTTATAAAATATTATGAGGACTAGTTAGTGTTTTATTTAAAATTTTGAAACATGAAGTACTAGTTAAGAAATGGATTGAAAAATCCCTGTAACATATATTCTTTTCAGATACAAACATCTCATCATAGGTCTGGGGTTTTTTGTTTGGTGGTTTTTTTTTCTTTGTTTGTTTGTTTTCGGATTTATACTGTGGTTTCAAGGGAGTCACTAAAGCTGTATCTGCATTCATAAATAAAATCTGTCATAGCTTGGTCTGTGGCTCAGCAAGTTGCCCAGCAGAGCTCATATCCGTATGGCTCACGCCTCTTCCCCTGCAAAACAATATGCTGCCAGTCACACTGCCTGCTTGGGCCAGTTCATGATCCTTGCAGTCCCATAAACTGCATCCATCTATTGTCTGAAATACCGCAGACCATAGCTGTTACTAGAGCCCAGTGCCATGCTGAGAAGAGGAAAGAGTCACAGCTGAATGGGATAACAGAAAAACTTAGGGTGGGAAGGTACTCTTAGAGCTCATTTGGCCCAAATTCCCATTCGATGCAGGACCAACCCTCAAGTTAGAATCAGCAGTAGAAATGACCAGAGGACTATGACTGGCCTTGTTTGTTTTATTAGAGTACATGTTCCCTAAATGTCTTTAGGCTGCTAGTGTATAAAGAGCAGCAGAAGCTAAGGTTTCTTCTTTCCTGTGCCTTTTGAAATTAGAACCTTTAACTATGAACTCAATCTGTGCCAAAGGTTGACACAGTGTGGTGAACCAACCACATGAAAAGAAAACTTTACTTGGCTATCTGGTAGATCAGAGTATAATGGATTGGTAGTGTGTGAATACTTTCAAAGGCTTATATACTGAATAATTCCTACTGGTGTTGAACTGAACTGACCCGTGTAAGTGAGGTTGGAACTTGAGTTCCACCACTGTTTTTGGCAGCAATGTTCCTCTTTGACAGAGGAAACCCTGGTTTGACTTGTCATATTCTGTGGCAAGTCAAAGGATGCAATTACAACTTCAGTGAGCCTCATGTGAAACTAATTTGGTAAGACAAACCTGGAATACCGATTGTCAGGTTAATGACTGCTACATGCAGGACTAGACTTCTGAGTGTCTCCTACCCACGGTTTCCAGTTTCTATGTAAATCAGTCCTTGTTATGTTTTTATACCACTCTAGAGTATTACAGAAGAGTGATGTCTGTCCTAGATAAAATAATAAAAGTTATAATAAAATTATTTGGGACACAGTTTTTTGTCACACTGGAAAAGAAGTAAGGTTTGCTTCTATAAAGGGCAGTCACGTCTCATTAATCTTATCAAAGTTCTTTGAAGGAAGATCCAGTAGATAAGATCTTGGGTTTTCAGTGAAGTCCATCAGAGTTTTTAAAAGATACTAAGTGGCCATGAGGTAAAAGAGAAAGTCCTCTGTCAGATTAATAACTGGTTAGAAGGTAAGAAACGGAGTAAGAGTGAACAGTTGATTTTCACAGTGAAGGGAGATTGCTGATGGAGGCTCACAAGAAAATGTACTGGGAATTATTTCTTAACACATTCACTTGTTTGCACTGAAGATAAGTAATGGTCTGACAAAGTTTACTGATAATACCAAATTATTTGGATTGTTAAAAACAAAGGCCAATTGTGATGGATTGTAGAAGGATCTTACAAAACTGGGAGTCTTGGCAATAATCTGGCAGGTGACGTAAATTGATGGGATGGAGGGAAAACATAACTCTAGCTTAAAACAAAGTTTTGGCCTCTGATATGGCTGTTACCACTCAATAATAGATCTGAGGTTGTAGTTAAATAGATGAAGGAAAATATTGTCTTTTCTCTGAATAGCGGTAAATAGTAAATAGACTGTTGCAGATTTTAAAGGGAAAACATCAACAATGAAACAGGTGAATTCAAGATATGGATGCATCATGGACTCATATCTGTAGTTGTGGTCCTCCTTATGCCTTTTGAAAAGTGTAGAAGAACAGCAAAGAAGTTGAAGAGGTGAGAGAGGTGATCAAAGGCATGGAGCAGCTTTTGTATAAAAAAACAGCAAAAGGGAATAATGCTTCTTATGCTCTTAAAGACAGACAGGAATGTGACAGGGTTAAAAAAGACTGCAGTGTGGTAGGTGTCTGAAAAATGATCAGGGATAAAGAAAAAATGAATAAGCAATAATAAGTTGCCATTTCTTCCAGCCTAAAACTAGGGACTGACAAATGAAACTAGTTGGGTAGCAAATTCAAAACCTATGTGAAGATAAGCCATGGAACTTTGTCACAGATTATTGTGGACTTTTGCCTGGGTTCAAGGGAAAATGGGCTTACTCATAGAGGAGAGATACTTGAGGACTGTTGACTGCAAAGACACTATCTCTAGCTCAGGAGTTCTCTGAGCTGCAAATCATTGGAGGCTAGTAGAATATGCTATTTGTTTATGTCCATATGCTCAGGTATCCATTGCAAGCTATGGTTCTGATTTTAGTGCACATGTTTTTGAAACAGGCTAGCGGGCTATCTGGATCTTTTGTTTGACATACAGCTGCCTTCCATAGGCAAGTATTTAATTAAAATGGACAGTTGCGGCAGAACATATAGAGATATGTGAGGAAGAAAACTCTCCTGCCCGTGGCACTTCACATTACCTGCTCTTCCAGTCTTTTTATTAGAAAAATTTTAAAAATGTCACCTGAAATTCCCAAATTTTGCCAAATCTTTCTGCACTTTTTGCTTTGGCCTTTCTTTTTTATTTTTTGGTAACTGCTGCTTTCTTAGTCTAGTCCTTGGTAGAAGGAGACATTTAAGAGAGAAAAATAAGATTGCATACCTATAACTTGATTTCTCAGAACTGCCTGCCTTCACGGATCCTTTCTCCATCCCCTCACAGAGTTTCTTGGCCGTCTGCCTGCCTAGAGGAGACTCCCAAGAGAAGCAGGGGAATGGATGGAAGTTGGGTACTCTGCAGCATGAGGCCCAGATTAGTGCAATTGCTTTTAAAGGTTTTAGGAGGCACAACACTGTGAACCTGATCAGTGAACTCAGAGAATTTGATTTCAGGTATGCAACCTTATTTATGTTGAACACTCCAGTTGGCAACACAAGACTTTGACAGTTAAAAGATGAGGATTATGGTTTATGTAGCTGTCTTGCATGTCACTGGTGTCAGTGTGGTCAGTCTTGGGGTTTTTTTGCCATGTTATTTGCAGACCCCGTTATGGAACTACTTTGGAAGGGATTTGGTGTGTGAAAAAAAATAGCAGCTTATGTTTATTTTTATACTGTAAACTAATGTCTTTGTTACTTCTGAATGCTATAGAATTTATTGCTTGTTTTCTTTATGCAATTAAATAACCTCTTTCTTCAGGTAGTACAGTGTGACAATCCAATGTTGTTCTGTCATATTTTACTGAATTTAAACAAGCTTAAAAATCAAGAGTCTGGCTTTCTAGTTAATTGCTACTCAGTACATTTATTTGAAAAGTTCTTTTTTGTTCGATTCTTGTTACTCTTATTTTCTCAATACACTTATTTCTATCAAAAGTGTCTAAACGTGAAATCTGTGATTCTGGATTTTGTGGTTTTCTTCCACCTTTCTAATATTTCTCGGCTTCAGATTATATTATGCTAGTGCATTTATCTCTGCAGAAATTATATTCTCTTAAAACTAGCAGGTTAATCCAAAAGTACTGAAATGTTGTTCTTAACAGTCCAGTAATTAAATGGTAAATCATGTCCTGTATTGGCTAGAACTATCGGCTAGAAAATCCTGGCAAATTAACAGTAACTGTCCACTGCTGCTAGTAAGGTTTTTTCCTTTGTCCTGATGAGTTTTTGTGGTTGGCAGAGATAAGCATGCCTTTTGATATGTCCTTTGGTCTGTTTATGAAGAACACTTTGAGTAATTAAATGTTGGTGTACATGCTTGTTAATAGTTCTCAGCACCACAGATTCTGCTTTTCAGCAAACAAATACTTTCTAATGAAGATAGGCAAGTTTTCTGGGCCTTGTTTTCCTTTGGACACAGTCATAGTATATAATGCACAAAAACGGGTTTCACTGCTGACTTTACAGTTTTTGCATCCCCAGTTGCTGAATGTTTTTTTCGTAAAATACCTCCTCCATTGAAAAAGAAATAGGTTGTGTACTTAGACTGTGGTGAAGAGGAAGAATACATGGATATTGAAAGTCAGCGTGATGTTGAGGACAAAATATGTGACTAATAATTACCCTAAAATACGTTTACAAAATACAGTGCTGCTGAGGAACACTGAGCAAACACTGAACAATTCACAGTTCTCAATGTAAAAGACTAATTTCCAGGCCTGAGAGGCTCAATTTACTGAGCAGCTAAATCTTTCATTTGGCTTATGATATTTTTTTTCATAACTGCCTGATGAGAATTGCTGTTTGTTAGCATGCTTTCTGACAGTGTTCCTGACGATGTCAAACAGGTCCTACTGCCAGTAGTTCCAGCTCTTCCTTCCCACCCCTGGGAATATCCCTGGCTTTGTCCTTGCTCTGAGGAGCTGAATTCCATTTGAATGCTTTTTTTAACAAAAAAGTAAATGCACACATGCCAGTACAAAGGCTTCACTTCTTGATCTATTGAGAACATCATATCTCACAACTTAAAAATAAACTGAAAATGCTGACAATTTTGATATTGATGTAGAAAGGAAAAATAATGGATAACCTGTGTTTTGAAGTGGCTGTTCTTACATTTTTAATCTTCTCCATTAGTATCTATGTTCTGCATCTCAGAAATGAAGGTAGTGGGAGAGGTGAGTCTGCCCTGCAGCAGGCGAGGCGAACATAATCTGAGATTTTGCACATTATGGCCGTGGATTCACCATGTGATGGGAAGCCTTTTTCAAATTTACCATGAAACCACTTTTAAGAGTGAAGTAATTCTGATAATTTTTGTAACATTCTCTTATATTCTTGTGATATTTTCCACTGTGTTCAGCACTGTTTGGAAAGCTTTCCAACTGTATGTTTTTCCTGAAGAGCAAGCTTTTGGGTCTCATCTCCTTGGGTCCTTCCTCAAGTGCCATCTGTGGCAGGCCTGGTGGGCTTCATGGGACATACTTCATAGTCAGCATTGCAGCAAACTGAACTGCTTTTAATGTTACTTGTTTTGAACAGATAGATATGTAAGAGGGTATTTTAAAACTGATTCTTCCAATGTTTTAGCTTGTACCTTTAGTGTATGGGCATGTGGGGTACAACCAACCAGTCTGAAAGCAGTAGCCTAGATTCAGCTGTAGCCTCAAGTGAGTCTCTCCAGCAGTAAAACAATGTTGCTTGACTGAGATTTTCTAAAAGAAGGGGGAAAAAGCTGTGTTGAACTCTGATATTTCAGCTTTTCAACGTTTGAATGTTCTCTTAGTTATATTGCCTCTATCTAGAAATCAAAGGGCAAGTGCTGTTGTTTTTAAGTTGCATGTAGAAAAATAACCCCCAAGTTTTGGCTTTTCTCTTTCTTTGGGATATTATGGTAACGTCTCTGTCCTGGACATGCTTACTTCATACAGATGTGACTTTGTCTTACACGTTCCTGTGTACACATTCCTGTTAAACATACCGCAGACATTGCTGTTTACCAAATATAAAGTGTATTCTATAGGAAGTTGTAAGTAGAGAAGGAGCCTCTACTAATAAAGGAGTTTATCTCCACAATCATTTTATATCATCATAATTATTATACTGAAGAAGAGAGAATGATGAGGGGAAAAAGTTAGCTGCGTGAGACTTGTGGTATGCTGGTTTGTGGGAAGTGATTTGCATAATGATTCATCAGGAGGCCAGAAAAAAAACAAAGAATATATCATTATATTCAGCCTTCAGAAGACATGCTAGGCTTGTTGCTATTTAAAGGAGGCAGTGTCTTCATCGTTGTAATCTAAACCAAAGCACCTTAAATCTGAAAAATAAACTAAAGTTTAAAAACAAACAAAAGATCAAAAATGAGAGCTGGGAATATTCCCAGTCTATAACACCCAGATCAGTAAAATTTCTAAGTAAAATAATTATCAGTAATATAGTTTCATTTTTTTCCACTCTCACATGTATTTGTGTTTGTGTGTACACAAAAAAAACCCACCAAAAAAACACAAGAAACAAATGTTTCAAGGAGAGAAGTGCAGTCAGTTTACAACTGAATTGGATGCTTAGATGATTTTACTGAATACTGATGGTATTACTGGTCTCAAAATTAACAAAATCAGTAGTAAGGCAAGCTCATGAAGTGCCAATCAAGTTTTGTCAAGTTGAGATGCACCAACTTACTCTGGATGTATTTTCTTCTCCTACTTCAAAAATTGTGCCATGCAAACTGTAGCAACTTTTGTATTATACACATCTTACTAAAAATAACTTTTTAAAATCTCTGGCTCAGTATTACTCAGAATCTGTTTGCAATGTAGAATTCGGGGGTGTGTTTACAAACAATTAGCTTTACTTTTGAAAGGAGGACTATAAATGTATTTAGAAAGAGATTGATGCATTGCTTTGATATGTTTCATTGATCAGGGTTGTGCGGTAATGCCTTGGCAGGGAGCTGGCTCACCAACAGGACGTATGTGAAGTTGTGTTCAGTGATGTTTAGCTGTGAAATCTTCCAGCCTAATTTGCCGATGTAATTTGAAAGTAGCTTGTTAAGTTTTTCTTTGTCTTATCAGATGATAATGTTTAATTTGTTAGTCTTCCTGCTATAAAGGAGGAAAAACGGGATCTGTTGCCACTATTGTGGTACATGCTTGTTGTTTCACAATACCAACATTTTTACTTCTGAACTACCTGTATATTTTGATGTATCTCCCACCTTCAGCAATTCCTAACCAGTGCTCTTTTGTACTGATTATTAATCCTAAACAAAAAATCAGCATAGTTTTCCTGAATATGAGAGTGAAAATAATGCCTATTGACTTGTCAGCATTTTAAAATGTGATCTCCATCCAAAAAAACCCAACTTAAGCCAAACAAAAAACCCACCCCAGCCCCAAACAACCATTAAAGCACAATAGGTATATCTTTTGAGGACTGCTAAGAGTTGAATGAAATGAATACATGAGTTAATTGTATAATTCAAAATATTTGAATTGGAATTTTGTGCAGTAGCCTTCCGTTGATGCTTAATATGTTTTGCTTCTAGGTCAACATGATGGACCTCTACCACGGCAGCATGCTGGATTGCTTCCAGAGTCGTTGATATGGGCCTATATTGTGCAGCTCAGCTCTGCGTTACGGACCATTCATACAGCAGGACTGGCGTGCCGAGTTATGGATCCAACAAAGATTTTAGTAACGGGCAAAACAAGGTAATGAAAGTGTTCATTCTTGCAGTGCTGCTGTGGTCTGTATTCATGGTAGCTGCTGACCATGCACCTGTTACAGAAACAACAGTCTAACTAGAAAGCTCTGTTACTTTTAACTGGCATGAGACAATATGCTAAACCTTGTACATTTTTTTTAAAGTTATTTTTAAACGTATTTTGGGAAGACTTACATGTTATCCTCGAAGTACCATCCAGGTCCACTACTGACAAGTTAAAAATTTGTTGATTTATTTGTAAACTGAAGACACTGCTGCATTTTGTCAAATAGTATAAAATTATTTTCTGATTCATAGTAATTTGCTGAATACTGCTGACGTTTTTTGTTATACCAAAGCATTCAATGAATGCTGGAGGAAGAATTGAGTGACCAACAAAATTGCATGACCCTTCTTCCTTGTCTCTTCTTGTTCTTAAAGGTTACGAGTTAATTGTGTTGGAATCTTTGACGTTTTGACATTTGACAACAGTCAAAATAATCCACTGGCATTAATGGCTCAGTTTCAGGTAAGACAACAGCACCATAGTTAGGTTGGTGACTTGACAGGGGCAATACTAAAGTTTGAGTGTGATTCCTTTTTGGAAGACAAGTATTTTAATTAAGCTGTAGTCCAGTATATGTTTCTCTAAATGCAGTTTTTCATTCCTGATGTGATCTCGGTTCTGTCATGCATTATTCAAATTTGCTTGTAATTTAGAAATGTGAATGCTCATTTTGCTATCTTCTGCTTATAAATTTTCAGCAAACTCACCAAGCAGGTTGAACTATTAGTATTTAATAAACTCAGGTCAGAAATAGCTGGAAATACAAGTTTCTAAAGGAAGGAGAAGAGAAATCTTGTGTTAGACATCAAAAAATGATGATTCAGTAACAGTTTTTGCTCTGCTTTCTCTTTTCTTATTTTAACAAAAATAACTGTTGAATTACCTATTCACAGAGGAGTAAGATCTTTTAAATAACTGTACTTAGGCCTCCTCCTCACTCCTAAAAGGTTCTAGTATATCTTTATTTTAGGCTTCTAGTTTTTCCGTGCTCTCCTGGCGTTCTCTGAAGTGTGGACTCTGCATAATTCCTGAATTCAGAAGAATCCCTTTAAACTTAACAAAAACTGTTCCACAGTCATCTGGAGCATCACTGTGTACAGGAGTGCCTCTTTCCCTAACTTCCCCTCAGGGTAAAGTACATTGCTTCAGCAGTCATCACATACCCTGTCCGTACTGGGAGTGAAAGGCTACAGTAGGGAGTTGGATTTAATTTATTTTCATTAATTGAGCTTATTCACTGTGAGAAAATTGCTCATTCAGAGTCTTCCGGTAATAAATGAAATGTTTGAACTTTGGCCAGGCAGACATGAGCTTATTAGAGACCATGTCCTAGAACATGGCAAGCATTTTGTTTGGTTTTTTTGGTTGGGTTTTTTTGTTTGTGTTCTGGTGTGGGGTTTTTTTGTTGTTGTTTTGCTTTGGTTTTTTAATGACAAAGTAAAGCAATTTTCAATGTACTTTGAGTAGTACATCAAAGGATTCTCTGCCCCCTCAACTACATGTCAATGGGCTTTTGGTAATAATTTAGCAAAAAAACAGCTGAGAGAAGACAGGAATAAACGCAAGTGAGAGATTCCATGCCTAAAAATGTCATGAGATTTCTTTTTTAATCTAAATACTTCTTTAAATTTATTCTAATTGCAGCTGGGAAAGAGATCCTCCTGAGATATTAAGACATACAAGTAATTTTAAAGCAAAATGTTTAATGCGCTTGGAGGTACAAAAATACTTGCAGGTACACAAATCTGTCAAAAGTATTTGCCACCATAGCAGCTCAACACTTGGCAACTAACTTGCTTGGTAATGCCTAGTTTTGTTTATGGGGGATGTTTTTGCATGTTTTATACATTATTAATCTCCAAATTGTTCAGATGTCACTGCTAAACCAGAAAAGAAGTACTCTTAAATACATAGTTAGGAAGATCTAAACTGAAGTTAGAAAATGTAATATTGCCTTCTTTTTTGTCACATCCTCTAGAAGAGCTAGGCTTTCATTATCCATTTTGTTCCTTCAGAAATTCTGGACTGAGTTAATTCCTTGAAATTCAGGAGTCATTTATCATCCTCTACCTTTGTTTGCCCTAGCCAGATAAAATTAGAAAATAGCAGCTGCTACTTGTCCTTTTTCCTCTTGATCCATGACCCAGTTCCTGAATTCCTCTGAGACTCCTGTGACTGTTAATAAAGTAGGTTATCTCTTGGTTTACTACACAGCTAATATGCATTTCCTTGTTGCTGTCTTCAGTGGAGGAAGGTATTTTTGTTAGCATTTGTCACTTTCTGGCTATTTCCCATTGTTAATATAGATAGGAAAGAGTTTGGCCAGAACAGTGAGGGGCTATGTAAAAGGAATGCACTTGTTCTTTATAGTATGTTAAACACATTAATTTGTATCAACATTTAGAGTTAAATAAAGGCAACAATAAGGGAAGTTAAAAAGAAGTAAATGAAATATGAATGGCTACGTGCATTAAAAACAAGATGTTAAACCTATATGAATTCCAACACATCACTTCCCTCCCCTTGATCCTTGAGTCTTGTGTCAGTCAATTACAAGATACAGATGAGAAAACTGTAAATGGTGATGCAGGAAATGAGGAAAAAGGTTTTAATATTTCTATATTTCAAATAAAAGAAAAGCGAGTCCTTTCCATATAAAATGAAGAAAAAACATACGTTTTATTGATTTAACAAGGACTATACGGTTATATTGGCTCAAAGTAAATATTTTTAATATAGCAAACCAAAATAACTTTCACAGGCACCTCCCTATAGTTAAAGAAACTAGCTGAAGAGGCATCAGAAGTATTAATGACTTAAAAAAAAAAAAAA
>VZZY01013551.1:27558-158904 GCA_013400335.1 Eurystomus gularis
AAAAAAAAAAATTCTAGGAACTTGGATGGTCTCCTAAGGGCAATTCCAGAACTTAAAAGGATAAGTGAATCCACAGAATTGTGGAGTGGATGAGCTAATATTGATCCAAGCAAAACAGTAGAACAGGATAAACAAAAGTAGTGTCAGTTTCAAAGAGTTTATGGAAAATAGATCTTGTCAAAAATAAGTTTTATTTGATTGGCTTACGTGTCTGGCTGATAAGCCAAGTGTATAAAATGCTGAGGTATCTCCAGGGCATTTGGCATGGTAGAACATAGCCTTTTAATATTTAAAAAAAATATGCAAAAGGAAAAGAGTACCTATTCAATTAACTTTTGAACTGCTCACTGACATACTTGAAATTCATTTGATAATAGAGAGACATTAATGAAGAGAGCTGTTTGAGTTTATCTCCTAGGGGGTGATTTTCAGTCAAATGCTTCTTAATATTTTTATCAATGAAGTAGATGGTGATAAAATCTTTACTAGTGAAGCTTTCAGGAGATAAAAAGATAGGCTGATACAGTTTATGAATTGAATTGCTAATTAAATGGTCATTAGTTGCATGCAAGGTACATTTTTTTTTAAATTTTAACAAAAGGCAACCTGTACTTCAAGAAAAAGCTTTATGCCTTTTAAGCTGAGAATCAACTTTGTATGACCTAATAGTTATACTAATAGTTGGTAGTTACCATGGCAAAAGTCTTCTGGCAGGTCTGTGGCAAAAGGAACTGGTGTGATCCATAGTTCATGGTATTGAGTATAAACAGGGAAATGATTGTACCTAATGTTGATCTGTACTTTGCACTAGCAAAGCTACGACAATACAACATTTCTTTCTGGCGTCCCTGCTCCAAGGAGGTCTAGTAATTCTTGTGTGCCTCCTTTTATCTTTCACTTCCTAGAATCAGGAAGAGCTGAATCTGTTGATGTTTTCAGAGGGGAGGTTATGGCTTAATAAGCATATATGAATTGCTTTCTTGTAGAAAGGATAGTGTACCCCAGCTTCTGGTACCCTGTCTGCATGGATAGGGTTGGTCAGTGGATGGTAGTTTTGTTCCTTCTTAAATAGGAATGTACCTTCCATAAATCCTGATCTTTATGGGTTCCTTCCAACTTGAGATGTTTTCTGTTTCCCCTGTCGCACAGGAAAATTACTGCCTGTCTTTGAGCACTTGTTAAAAATCAAACATTGGGCATTGTGATAACATTTTTTTTTCAGGGTTTCAGCTGTTAGTGAATAGTGAGGCACTTCCAGAGAGCAATTCAGCTTGCTTGATCTGAATTGTCCTGCAGAATTACAGATATCTTGAATTGATCAGACTGCTAACTGAATCACTACAAGCTGCTAAAATTAGTGGAATAAATCCAAGCCACTTTTGCAGCTAAAACAAGTTAAGCATTGACAGTAATTTGAAATGTGTGTGTTTGAGGCTGCAGTCATGTGTTGTGTCTTCTGCCAGTTTTGCTGTTAGATGTCATTTACAAAACAAACAAAAATTAAGGTTGGGAGTCAGATGCACAAAAAACCCAAAGCTTGAATTTAGAATTTCTTGGCTGATGTTAATGTAAGACTACTTCTCAACCATTTAAAAAATCTAATGCAATCCATATAATGAAAACACCTATGTAAAGGAAGACTGTTTTCACAGGATCTTGCCTGAAATTGTATATTTTCTCTCAGGGTTGTGTGATGATACAGTATATCATCAGTTGGGAGGTATTAAGTGTAAAGTAGGGGACTGCAGAAAAGGGGATTGCAATTATTACAAATACGTATTTAAATATTTTAGAGGGGAAAAAAAGATATAAAAATACCATTGTGCCAGGTGACATATGTCTCTGTACAGATACTGCCTCAGCAGCATTCTTCTGTTTAGTACTATAGCAGTGTCCTCTGCTGCTCAAATTGACTATTTGGTAGTGGAAGCAAGTGGATTTCCCACCACAATGGGGTTTATTGGTCTGGTTCATTCCTCTTTACCAAAGTACAAAGGAAGGCTGATACTCAGGAATCTCTGGCTCCGTAGGAAATCAAGTCTAGCAAATGCTAGTCCCATCTCCTTCACCACTTTGTCCTTCTTATTTCTGCCTCATTTGCCACATCCTGGTTGTCTTCATTAGCTACAAAAGAACCATGCTTTTTAACTTCTGCCGTGTTGTATATCCATGTTTAAATTGTGCTGCTTAATCATACGTGATTTAGAAACAGCGGGGACACAGATCTGGAAAGGTTTTCTGTACTCTGTCCCTCAACACCTGGGAGATGTAGCTGTGGGGAAAGCTCTCCTCAGCTACTGCAGGCAGAGGCAGCAAACGTGGTTACCCCTCTGGGTGGAAGAGCTGTGAGGGGCTGTGGCATGTTCACCATCATGGCACTTTTTGAAAGCTGCCAAATTCTAAACCGAACTTTTAATGTTGCAGAGCTGCCAAATTTTCAGCCTTTCCTACAGAAATGGCAGAACATGTATTCCTTGTATGACTGTGTTCTCGGCTAAACAGCATAGCCTTGCTCTAGACTATGGAGCTGACATTCTTGAAAATTCATAGCTTTCACTTTCTTACTGGTGCAAAAATATCTTACTTTCTTTAAAAAATCTCAGGAAAATACTAAATTTTTGTCTCTAGCTGACTCTTAAATTCAGTCTGAAGCAGGCATCCAGCATGGAAGGCTGCAGGTATTTCAAGTTTGGCTAAGTTGTGTGCAGCTGAAAGACCTTCCATGGAAAGAATTGGGCAGCTTTTGTTATTAATGCCTTTGTCTGCTACTAAATTAGGCTCCTGTTTTTAGGGATAGGCTTTAAAATGTGGTATAGACTTTCAAAATTTCTGGTGGCTGACTGTTAAAATTGGCAGAATTTTCTGTTGTGGCAAAGCAGCCTGTATGCAGCATTCATCTTTTAAGAGCAGTTCCCCTTTTAAGGAAAGTGTTTAGTAACACTTAAGGATTTCTTCATAAAACGTGATGCTGCTCAGTTTGTCAGCCACACAGCCCTGTTCCTGTCTAGTTATTTCAGGCAGTTCATGTCTTTTCACACTGGGCATCAGAGATTAAAATCTTTGAGCTCTTTGTTAAAACAGAAACGTCATTTGCTGGAATCTGGTGTGGATTCCAGTGTGGAATTCACATTGGATGGCCAGTATGAAAGGATAGGAGTCCAGCAAATGCTGTTTCTGTTTTAACAAATAATCCTTGATGGCCATTTCTGCATCACATGTTGAGAAGACTTGCTCTCTTTGCCAGCAGCTTCTTGACTTGTCAGGAGTGAGCAGGTGGGTGATTAGGGGAATTTCTTTGCGGAGCTTCTGCTTGCTACATGAGTTCTCTCTGGTACTATCTTTAAGCTAGAAATAGGTAAATTTTAAGCATTCAAAGATAACTATAATACCTAGAAATTGCTAGGAATTGGGACAGAAAATCAGGACAGATTTTCCTCTCTACATTTAAACTACTGTAACTCTGAGAGTCATAGTGAACTATGATTTGAATAGCACTTACTTTAGTTGCTCAAATTCTTCTAAGGTTATTGAAGAACTGGCTCTTTTTAAACACCATCTGGCACCATAGGTAATACTTATCTATACTAAGAGTCTTATCTGTGTGTTTTCCCTGTTAGCAAGCAGATCTGATCTCCCTGGGGAAAGTTGTCTTGGCTTTGGCTTGCAATTCTTTATCAGGAATTCAGAGAGAGAATTTGCAGAAAGCAATGGAACTGGTGACAATCAACTATTCCTCTGATCTGAAGAATCTGATCTTGTAAGTTTGCTTAAATCTTTTAAAAAAGGTTAACTGCTTTTTTAAAATAAAAATGAAAATTGGTATTTTCATTTCAAATGGTATTTTTAGAAGTAAGATTACAGATATGATTACTGTCATTGTTGTCTGCACAGTCAATGCATTGTTAAACATTATACAAACAAATCTTAAATTATAATGTGTATTTTCATGGTGTATCTAATAAAGTCAACGCCCTTTCTTTGAGTGCTGTTAAAGCTCCTAATAAGAACTATGAGCTTAAACATAACAAGCCTTTTTTCTTCAGTACTGGGCTTCATTGCATATCATCTACTGTAGCAATATACTAGTCTTATCTTAGTTTTGGAAGGTATTGAGAAATAGGCATTTGTTTTTTTGAGCAAAGAATTGAGCGCAGGTTTTTCTTGGCTGCATATTATTTTGTGCTGGTTTTTAGTATAGTAAGCCTTTCTCCTCTTGCAGCCTCAGAGAGAAAGTAGAAATCTCTGTCCCCCTTCCCATTTGAAAAACAATTGCATTACAGTGTGAGTCTTCACATCTTCTCTCTTTCTGCATATGCTCTTGCTGTTTGAGTGGGGTGAACTCTGCAGTTCCATGAAAATACAATTCTATTTTGTATAAATAACTGACTGGATGTATGCGTGTAAGTTAACACACGTTTTCTCTGTTAATATCTTTTTAAAGAAATGCTGCAATGGTCAACTCTGTGTATTAAATAGACATCAGGATCAAATAGTTCACTGGCATTTGCATCATGTTTAAGTAACCTTTTGTGGGGTGGTGATATTTTGGCAGGTATTTGCTGACAGACCAAAACAGGCTTCGCAGTGTAAATGATATAATGCCTATGATTGGTGCACGATTCTATACTCAGTTGGATGCTGCTCAAATGCGAAATGATGTTATAGAGGAAGACCTTGCAAAGGTAAGTCACTTAGTAATTCCTACAGGAAGACCTATAGTCAGTATTCCTACAGCTGTACTTTAATGGGGAATGTTTTCTACTGTTTTTTTTACCTTTTGTTTAACAACCTCAGTAATCTGCCTGCAGACTTGAAAACTCTCAGCTCAAGAAATTGAAAGTACAAGAAAGAACCACTAGTTTTTGGATGTCCTCAGCTGGGCTTTAACTGAAGTAACATCTTAACATTCAAGCAGCAGTCTTGGGGAAAAGATGTTCTTTATAGAATGGTTAAAAAGTAGTATTCTGAGTAAGTAAGGCCATGTATGTCATCACACACTGGATCATGTAGTTTGTGCTAGAGGTTATACAACAACAAATGCTGCCTTTAAATTCTTGGATAGATTTGGATTCCAGTGTCCCTTTACTTATCTCATACATTTTCCTTTCCAAATGAATGCTAGGTCATGGAGGCAAAGGCTGCCATCCTCAGTTTTCCTGAAGTGTGCACCTCTTGCTGTGGGGGTTTGGTTCATCTATCATGTTCAGTCAAGGTATCAAGAGCTAGCTATGGAGGAAATACATTTGTCCAACAGGA
This sequence comes from Eurystomus gularis, assembly GCA_013400335.1. Taxonomy (NCBI): domain Eukaryota; kingdom Metazoa; phylum Chordata; class Aves; order Coraciiformes; family Coraciidae; genus Eurystomus; species Eurystomus gularis. The sequence continues at coordinate 32,815 of VZZY01013551.1, forward strand.
GAGTCTGCCTATCAGAAGCAACTCATCCCAGGATTTTCTAACTAGGCTGAGATAACATTATAGAAGGCTTTCATGATGCTGAAGATGTGTATGATAGGGTATTAAGTTTTGAAGGATTTCATCGAGTCCTATGATTTTTTTCTGTTATATGCCATTGAGAACTCTTTTTAAGAGGCAGTAGACCAATGGCTGGGATTCTTATGGACTGGTTCTCTTAATTTCTCCACGATTGGCTTGTTGGATAACAGCTTTTCCCTTCTCAGTGAAAGATACTGAAATCTATCAAGAGCAAAGAGCTATAGAAGAGCAAGGTGATATCTGCTTTGGATGTAGAGCTCTAGATGATGGGTGCCTGCTGACAGGCTGACACTGATAGCAGTGTCAGCCACTAGTCCTGCTCTGAAGATGTTTAAGATACCTTCTTGTTAAGGTGGCCCAATGTGCCTGCACAAATTTGGGCAGGTGGACCTTTTCCCATAACAAAGATGGAGATTGTCCTGTAATCAGCATTAAGCAGTCCACATTTTCAGTCAGATTGTAGCAGTTGCTTATCACCAACAGCTGAGCAGACCCACTCAGCAAATCCCAGCTGTTGCGTAGCCCCCAGTTTGGCAATAGCTGTTTACCTGGCAGTGAGAGCAGTTGCTAATTAGCAGTCATACTATAACTTGTTTATAGTACCACATCCTCAGTTACATCAGAGCCACAGTATCCCTTAAGTCTAGCCTGGTGGCACCCTGTCTTCAGTATTGTCCCAAAGCAGATGCTTTGGGGCGACTATTAGAACAAGACTAAGCTGTGCGATTTTTCTTCTTTTTTTTTTTTCTTTTTTTCCTTCTATTCTCCATGCAGTCATGTGTAGGTTAGTGACTTCTAATGCTTGTAGTGGTTTGTATGTAGTTAATAACTTGGTTTTCAGGCCATGAATATCATGTTACTCCCATAATGCTCACATTTCACAGAGGAGTGAGTGTATTACACTGTCCTGTTCTTTCCTTACTGTGATATCCCCATTATCTGTATGTCACAACATTCAAAGCCTCAGTTTTTCAAGTCCTCTAATCCACTCTGTGGAAGAGGTCCCTGTCTTACAGGCTACCAAGCCTGCAGAAAGGCCACCTGGAGACTTAGTGCTAGTGGTGTTGCTCAGCTATGTCACGATTGACTGGGAATCTGCAAGGCTGCATTCACACAGATGTGGTTTTGGCTTTTGTGTATTTGACCACGTAGCAAAAAATTATTTGAAGGTTGTATAGACCTCTGCTACTGGACGAGGTAAGTCTTTCCTCTCAATCTCTAAGTGTAGCTACCGTTGTGGTACAAGCTGCTCTGCTGTGATTTTTAGACTGGTAACAGAAGTCTTGCAAACCATAGGTTGTCTGAGGTCAAGTTGTTATCACCTTGACCTACTTTATTTATCCAGCTGTGCACAGAAATCTACTCCAGACTAAATTCATTTGAAATCAATATGATCACGCATGGAATGAGATGCAGCTTAGCATGAATAATGTTGGAGAGCTGGGCTGTGAGAGAGCATGAATAGTATCAGGAGAGAATCTTTTTCCTGCCAGCTTTGAGCAGCTTTTACTTAAACAGATTAATCCACAGTGTAATGTAAGCTGAGATGGAACTCTTTACTGTATCTTAACTGATGAGGATTATATGTGAAATTGATTTTTCAGTTGCATGTATTCTAGGCATCTGTAATTCTAATATTTTGTCTTTTGTGTGAGCTTGTTCTCATTGCTTTATCTCTGTCATTGATAGACTCAGAATTTAGACTGTTTTAAAACTTAAATACTATTTTTTTGGAAAAACTTGTTTAAAAATTGTATTTGGAATCAATTATGGTTTGAACGGTAATCTGATGCTAAGTAATCTGATGTTGCTAAGTATTTACTAATAATGGCCTCCAGAGCATTTCTGGAAAAAATCTGGTAGACTATATTTCTTCTCATCTTTACCTGAATTAAGGTATTATACTATATACTTCTACAAGTCTTGATAACTGTGTACATATATGTTAACATGTTCTTCTTGTTTGATTTACTATATTTTACCATACCTGTCAGCATAGGCTGGCAAGAGATTAGAGTTACGTTTCCACAAAGAAATAGATTGCCTGATCCAGTTCCTGCTAGGGCAGCAAGGTGGTGTTGGTTGTTAAATCTCCACATTATATTCGAATTGTAAAGTGCAGAAATGAGCATTGGGCTACTGATACAGTATAATGCGTTCAATCTCCTCCTGAAAAAATTATACCCTCCTATTTGAATAAATAAATCATTGTAATTAATAGTGCTTAATTGATATTATGCTGTATACCTTTTGCAAATAAGTGTCTTAATTTTGTTTTAGAAACTTGAATAACCTCTTTCTTGTTTTCTAGGAGGTGCAAAATGGAAGGTTGTTTAGGCTTCTAGCAAAATTGGGAACAATCAATGAGAGGCCAGAGTAAGAAATACTTGTTTTCATGGTGTAGAGTATGTAAAACAAGGTTTCTTCCCTCAAATTTAAGCTAAACATTTTCCCCATATTTGCCTCTGAAGAAATGAGTATTTAAGAAGCCTTGAGAAAAATAAGCAATTTTAACCAAACTTTTAAATAGAGGAGACAAGAAGGCTACAAATAGATGTGCCAAAGTTGCTTCTTTTTGTTTGTTTGTTTGTTTGTTTTTTTTAGTATTGTTTCTCTTAGCACTCTCCTGTGAGTGACAGTAGTTTTTGAGGAACTCATAGAATGGTTTGGGTTGGAAGGGACCTCAAAGATCATCTAGTTCCAGCCCCTCTGCCATGGCAGGGACACCTCCCACTAGACCAGGTTGCTCAAGGCCCCAGCCAGCCTGACCTTGAGCACCTCCAGGGATGGAGCATCCACAGATCCCCTGGGCAACCTGTTCCAGTGCCTCACCAACCTCAGAGTGAAGAATTTCCTCCTAATTTCCAATCTAAATAGCTTGATTCCATATCTTGCTTTAACTCTGGGAAATGGTGTAGATATTGATTTTAAGCTAACTAACTTTCAGCTTGTTTTTTGTCAAGTAATACATAAAAATAAAGTGTTTGTGATCTGTTTTCCATCCTATTGAGTAGAACTGGAGTTGTTTGTAATACTTGTTTCTAACATTTCTATGTTAAATTTGTTGAAGATAACTCCAGCTTTCTTCCGTCACTTTTCTTTACCACTTGGTAGGCATTAGCTTTGGGTACTTCAGCATCTGAGAAACTTCAAATAAATTATCTTCAGTTTGTAGCAGGGGGAAGAATATAATGTAATTGTAAATTATAGCAGGTAGCTTAGAGCAGTAAGATTACTCAGTTTAGATTGAAGAGTCCTGTCTATCTGTGGGTTTTTATTTTTCTTAACTTTCTGCGCTTTAATATGAGCCTTTGTTTTGTACCAGGTTTCAGAAGGACCCAACGTGGTCAGAAACTGGAGACAGGTATTTACTAAAGCTCTTTCGGGATCACCTTTTCCATCAGGTGACAGAAGCGGGTACTCCTTGGATTGACCTCAGTCACATTATCTCATGTCTTAACAAGGTACACTGTACTTGGATTAGCTTTTAAAAATTTGTTTGGGTTAACTTTCTCTAAAATAGTTTTCCACTTCAAAGCAAGTTTGCGTTGGCAGATTGATTAATACTGTTGATTTAACTAATGGTTATTTTGCCTCTGTTTTGGATGACAATGATGTATTCACTAACCTAATATTCAAACATTTATGGATATTTTAAATAAACCTAGTACATTAATATTAAACTTGGAATTCAGTAATATAGCATGAGATACAGTATTAACTTTTCATTCTAGAATGCATTGAATACTGTGGATAAGCAGTGCTGGTCCCTTTATGCTACTCTGGTCTTTCAACACAGCATAAAGGATCCATAAAACCCCTTTAACTGGAGAGGTTTCTGCTGATAACAGAGGACGGTCGTAAGGCAGGAGGATCCATTCCTAAACTGCGATGACCAGAGCAGGAGACAGGAGGGAAACTGCAATAGAAATTTGTACAAAAAGTCCAGAAAAGCGCTGGAAAATTGCTGTGACTTAAAACGTTAAGTCCACTTCTGATAACTTCCCAAGCCTCTCCAGCCCTTTGTTTTCCAAGGTTGATTTAAAAAAAACCAATTTGCATTTTTCCAAGAGCTTCACCACTAGCAAAATTCTAGCTAAGAACTCTCATAATTAATAGCAGGAGGTGGTGAGAGACCACAAGATCTTCAGTAGTTGTCAAACTTGTCTTTCTCTGTAAATTAAAAAGTACACGAGCTGATTATTACTTTTATTGGCAGATCAGTTTTCAATTTGTTTTACTTTGTTTTGCCAAACTTCAGTAATTCATAGGAGAGGAAGATGTCATTTTTTTCAGTTGTTTGTAGTTGCTTGGTCATTTCACTCACTCCATAGAGAACGATGATGCAGACACTGACAGTATACAGTTTCAGTGACTTGGTATTTTCTTTTGTAGGATTAGGATAACCAACTTTTTTCTTTTCCAGAAAAAAATTGAGTATATTCAGATCCATTAATAACAGACTTAACTACAGTTACAATCTTTTTCTAAATTGTCAAGGCTTCTAATCTCCTATTAGACCAGTGCTGTGCATTTCTTTAACCTCCTCTTTATCTTTCTGGTTGTAATCTGTCTATAATCACTTTAAAAAGGACATTAAAGGGATTGAGGCTAAATCAAAAAGAAAGCATGTTGATATTCAAATAGGCAGTGAAATGCCATCATGATTTGAAAGCAGTGACCCATACAGTACTGTAGCAAGAAGGGACAGTCCTGAATTCATAGGTCAGGTAAGATATGGTGTCAAAGAATACCTTATTCTATAAATGTTCATGGCTTACCTTTTTAAACAGAGGCTCTTCTCTTCTGTGGTTGTGGGCTCAGCACACAAAAAATGTAAGGCTTCCAGAACTCTACTTTGGAAATACACCCTGAAATACGCTTCTGAAACTAGTGTGTACTACTAGAAGCGGTTTTTTGGCTTTTGCGCTACACTCCGGAAGTGTACCTTTGAATGAAAATTGCTTTGTTTTGGGAACATTTTCAGCTGAGATACTGATTTATGCCTCCGCAGGAGGAGAGAAAGAAAGCCATAAATATTGATGTTTCTAGTTAGCTGTGAGGCTTTCTTAATACAGATCTTCCATATCCTACATTCATTAAGGTAATTCACTGATTTCTTGTATGATGCTAATGGCAACAGTAGATATTTCACAAATACCTTAAGCATGGTAATATTTTGTAATGAATGTTGGAAGAGACTGGTGGTTTTATCCTACTGTACAATAATTAAAAACTAATTGGCATGCTTTTGTCCTTCTGAAGCTATTCACAAAGCAGGAACTTTGAATTGGGGACGTTACACCTTTTAAGGTTATGCTCAGAATGCTATTTTAGATTACAAATGCAAGAAATTTCTAACTTGCTATGTTGCTCCAGACAGCAGCTAGTGGAACATCTCAGTGAGAAATTTAGTTGTTCTTCTGCTATTCAGTACAGAATTTTTAATAGATCTGTTTAATCCTGCTGGGGTTGTATTTCCAAAGGCTAAGTAGTATCATATCCCATTTGTCTCTGCCCCACCTTCTGTATTGGAACAAGAAAGTTTGTAGTGTTAAATATTTGGAAATATCAATATATAGACTAAAACAGAGCTACAAAATTGTTGCATTGTAAGAAAGTCTGACAATTCTCCACTGATGAATGTTTCTTGCAAAGTGAGGAGAACATAAGATACGGTGTTGGAAGAGACTTCAGCATGTAAAGTAGGGTATTCCTCTGTTCCAAGTTAGGATTTACTGGTACATCTCTAAAGTACCTAGTGTAACATGCAGGTTTTTTAATACTGAATTTGAGAAGTCAGAACAAAACATGAAAACAAGTGCGGAACAGACTTCCATCTTTAACCCCAAAGTATCTCGTTATGGATTATAACTTGGTAATTTTTTTTTTAAAGTAAGGGATGAAATGTACCATACAGCTTAGGTACTAGTTTGTTTCAAAAAACAAGAGGTTGGGGTTTACTGGTTACCTGGGGTTGATTCAGCCATTATTTCATTTTAGAATGGGCAAGAAGTTATTTGCCTACCCTATGTGGAGGCTTATGGATCTTATGTGCAAATGTAATGTCAAACGCGGTTTTGTTGATCAGGAGCTGTGTGGACATTTTGCTAGGCTTCCTATACGGGGAAGATAGCATTGCAGGATGATTAGCTTTATGAGAAGGGAGGAAAACAAAAAGAAATTAGTCCAAAGGTCTGGAATGTTGATCAGGTTAAGACCAAAATGTCTCAATTTTTTGGCAAGTACATTGTTGTGTGCAATTCAGATCCTTCCTTTCTGTGGCGTTAGCAGATTTGAACTGCACCACAACAATGTACTTGCCAAGAAATTGATTGCTTTTGTTATTGGGGAAATGTTTTGCCATTTCTTTCACACTTCTTTTATTTTATCTTTTGCATTCTTGTTACAGTTAGATGCTGGTGTGCCAGAAAAAATAAGCCTCATTTCCAGAGATGAGAAGAGTGTACTTGTGGTAACTTACAGCGATTTAAAACGCTGCTTTGAAAATACTTTTCAAGAACTGATTGCAGCCGCAAATGGTCAGTTGTAGTATTTGCTGAAAGCATGCAGGACATTGCTGAGGACTTAACCAATAGCAAATTGCACTACAGCTGAATTGTTGTTGTCATCTCATTTCACATTTGGGAAACAAACAGGAGATGAGCAAAGCTGCTTGCACTTCAGTCAGGTACACTGTTACTTGAAGGGAAGAATGTTTCACTTATCCTAGAGCTAAGGCTGCCATTGGAGGCTTTATCTGTGAAGAATTTATTTTAGATTAAGGAACACATCAGGTGCATGATGTTCCTGCTTTTATTTTTTCCACTTGTATATGCACTAATTTTAATTTTTTAAAGACTTTTCTGATCTCTGAAGTTTTGCCACATTGTATACTTAAGGGAAACTCTTTGCAAGGACATTTCTGGGATACATTTTTGTCACTGAGGATATAGCAAAATTTATTCATTTTTTATATTATTTGCACCCAGAATAGCATAAAGGACCAGGTAAATAGAAATTGTGTTCTATTAATGACCGTTTAGTTCGTAACCTCTGTAAAAGTGTGTTGTATGCAAGCTCTGTATGCCACCCACTGTTAGCTCAAAGAAATGTGAGAAGACGAAACTTTTAAAAAACCAGTCAAGTATCGGTGAATTGACAAAAAAAGAAAGAAAGTCCCCTGTCATTTGATTTAAACTTTGTCTAAGCGAAGTGACGAAAATTGCATAATGGGAAACATCTATAATTTAAGGAGCATATCAAACTTGCTCTAAACACAACCAGCGCCTTTTAAAAACTGTTTGTACGTTTTCCTGCTAGTCAGAAGCATTTACATTTATGCAATTTTTTTAATAGATTTTTTTAAAGAAATTGTTTAAATGCCTGAAGTTTCAGGAGTGTATTACTTTAGGTTATTTACAGTATAATTTTTGTATAAAGTTCTGTTCTTTGAACCACAGCTTTATTATGGTACGCTACACTGGATACAGATACAAAGACACTGTTAAAAGAAGATTAACTAAACACAGCAGTTGTCTGGCATCAAGAGCTTTTCAAGTTTTACAGCCTGAATCTGGAGGGATAATGATCTGCTGTGCCTTTGCAGTCACTGCTTAGCCCAAAGTAATATTACTTTTGATAATACTCAACACATGAATATTCCTGAAGTAATTCAGTCTCAAAGTCTGGAATTTTCCTCCTCAATTACCTTTCCAATATTTGGACATGCAGTTGTCTCCAAACGTGGGTATTCATGGGATTTCTAGTTAAACACCTACACTTTGATACTGAAGACTGCCAAATATGTAGGAATTTCCTTTCTTAAAGCAGTAGTGAAGACTGTATCTATCCTTTCCCAGCACTGAATGTTTTAATAGCACTGGGTGCTCACCATGAAGAAAATGTGGAAACTCAAAAGGTCAGGACAGACTCTAAGCACTTGCAACTGATGTTACTGACATCAATTTTAATAATTCTCAATATTTGTAGTTTTCAGAGAAGTTTTTAATATTTCTCTGTCCACTTTTATAAGCTTTAAAATGATTCTCCGCCTTGAGACTTGCATCAAGCAAAAAGCAACTCTCTTCACATCGAAAGCTTTGAAGACTAGGGACATGCTTTACACATTTTAGAAAATGTGGTTGAATCCACATTAGGTAGCATCAGTTGTTGAGTTTAAAAAATCATTTATTGTTGCATTTGATCGAATGAGTTTTAAAAGGAACATAATGTTTAATATTCAAACGATAACAGTTGCCAGAATGTTCTTTTTAATATAAAAGGAACAGGAACTTTGAAAAGTGAACATGCAAACAGTCTTTTATCATTAGCTCATGTATTTGAGGAAGAGCAGCTGTCTTTTATATGTTTTTTGACAAATCATATTGTAATTCTTTTGTACAAAAAAGAAGTACTTGTATTCTAGAAGAAATAAGAAATGCTTAATTTATAAGCGGGCTGAGGTTTTTTCCAGTATTGTTTTCTTTGAAAATGAAAGGGGATCATCTGTTCAGTTGTGGGGTTTGGGAACCTTTGAAAATTTAATTTGTGGACCAATATTTTGTGAAAGTGTAAGGCAGGGGTAAAATAGGGCTTGAATTCTCATCCTTTTTAGACCAGCAAACCACCCTCTGCAAGACATGTCTAAATTGCAAACCTGTGTGTATTTGCATCATGTCAGTTTGCTTCAGCCCCTAGTAACCTCAGGACTTGGTTGAAAAAAAAAAAAAAAAAAAGAGGTAGACAGCTAATAAGTTTTCATACACAATGTCAGCCAGAAAATATTTGGTGTCAGGTAATGCATAAAATAAAAAGTTGAGCTTTGTTTTCTATTTATTTCATTTGGTCTGTATTTGGAAATGATTTGAACAGTCTGAAGTTCAGCTTGGGTGTTTTTTGGGGGAGAGCGCTTCTACCCCATTTTAATTCCATTTAGAAGGTTGTCCTAAAGTTGTCATTTGATTCATTCATAGGACGAACTGTGTATCTGTATTTAAAAAGAAGAGCCACCAGGATGTGCCCTCCCAGATGGGAAATTTAATTCTGACCTTCCTATTTTTTACAGCTAAAAGCACAGAAGGGACAACCTTTGAAATCATCTGATGTTGGTTATTTTAATTTTTGTACCTGTTTTAAATTCTGTTGCTGTATTTACTATATTGTAAATATTTTGTTGAGGGTACCTATGTATTTTTGATTTGCCCTTGTTTCATTAATTCAGGTGTCAACTGCTTCCCCTAAAAAGCACCGGTATGTTAAGTTCTAATGTCATGATCCCGATATGTGTTACTCATCTTTAATCCTGTTTTCATTCTTCATGTGTACAGCAGTATTTTTAATAAAGAATACCAGAAATAATGTGGCCTTATTTTGACAATGTGAAGTTTGGAAGTTGGCTACAGGGCTTTTCAGCTTTGGTGCCGGAATTCTGTTTAATTCTACCATATTTTTTTATATTCACTTTGTCTGCAATGCAGAGTTTAAACAATCGTGAGTCACAAAGTGCTTAGTGCTTGCCACTGATAGTTTGTCAGATGTCCTATAACTTACAGATGTTGACTAGAATCCTACACATTTCCTTAACTCCCAAGTCAAGTCCCATCTGCTTCTGTTGGATCAGGTCTGCTTTACTAGACAAGCCCTGATTTTGAAAACTCTTGAAGTATCCTTACTTTCATGTTATTGAGTTTTTTTGCCCAATAACAAAGTATATGAATTTCTCTGAGAATTTGCGTGTGGGGTCGTGATAACTCCATTTCCCAGAATTATTTTTCTGTATTGTTAGCCAGCCAAAGGTGAGATGATTTACTGTGGGCTAAAATCTCCCCTACCCATCCATCCTGACCATACTCCTTGCATACATTTAACATGGAGTTATTAACCCTTAAATTGCAATGGTTTAGAAATGCTGTTATATAAGCTGCAGTGAGCCTGATTGATGCACTTATCTGGTCTCCAGTTTCCTTCATAGTAATGTGCAGCAACAGCTACACAATGCCTGTGGCGGTAGGTGATCCTACCGTGTTCTGCCTCCCCAGAGAAATTTTCGTCTCTGCTGCTTTCCAGCACTTGTCTGGTTTAGCTGCAGTGGGGCTTGGAGATCCCTCAGATTATAAAAAGCTGTATAGCAGAGAGCACTCAACTGAACACCTCTGTGGAGACAGGATCCCCAGCTTCTGATGGATGGAGTGGGGATGTGGAGGTGCTCTGAAGAAGAGAAAGTGCCTACCAGGCCTAACAAGCTAACCCATGTCACAGTTGGTTTGAAACAGGCTTTGTTGAGGACACCTTAGCTCTGTTTGCTGCCCTCTCATCAGGGGGGCAGTTGAATGGATGTTCATCAGTGGGCTGCTTTTTCTTCCCACTCCCCCCCCAGTTATGAAACCTTGCCTCTGGGAGAGACAGATCTGAATTTCTTTTTTTGCCTCTAGACAGCAGTAAGTACTTCTTAAATATGCTGAGTCTAGGAGTTGTCACACACAGGGAGCGATAAAAGTGTCCCTCGCTGTGTCTGCTTTGCTGTATGAGAAGTGTGCCTTCTGTGCAATTACTCCATGTTCTCCTTCGCTCACAAAACTGGCCCATGGGATGGATCGTTTACTGGATGTGTTAGTGCTGCCCAGTCTGAATCAGCTGCTGCAGCAGTCTCTGACCCTGGATTAACTAGTTTGGTGGGAGCCTGGATTCTTTCAAAAGCAAACTTTATTAAATGAATTTAGCAGCCAAATACATTATATGAAGACAGAAGATGCAAGACAAAATAGGAGTTATTCACACCTGAAGAATCTTGGGGGGTTCATATAAAAGTAATCTTTGTAGTCCAGTTTTCTTAAATATTTATGCACAAAGAGCATATTTATATATTTACACTGTGCAAACATTTCCTTTGAGATGCATCATCCCATAACTATTTCTGCTCAATTGGAATTAAGAAAGAGTTATTAAGCTTTCCTTTTGTTTTGATCAAGATTAAATATACTTTACCAGCAAGAGACAGTGCAATAGATACTTAAAACTGATGATCTCTTGGCCAGGAACATCTAGAATTAATACATCTGTCTTTAGTATCCAAAAACATTTTCCTTTGTAAATATGCAAAAGGTCATTTGCCTTTATATATCCATTAGTGGGTTAAATTCACATCTCCTAAGCTGAGTTTTAAGAGGTCAGAACCATATTATGTGCAGCATTTGGGTTAATATATATTTATAGTGGACCACAAGAGGCTGAGATTGGGCAGTAGCTGATTTGGAAGACATCAGGGCTACTATGTTAAGTGCCAACTCTCACTTCAATATTTTGTTCAAAGGTGAAGGGGGGTGGTGCATCCTTACACTTGCTGAACAAAGAGTACTCATGCCCTTTCTGAGATGCTATACAAAAGCTGGCTGCGAGTGAATGATGCATTTTTATTCCTGTACATACATACTGGTAACTAACATGAAAATTCAACTGTCTTCATAGAAAAGCTGCCCTAACTTTCCAAGAGGATTGTCTTGTCACTTCTAACTAATCTCTTCAAACTCTCTAGTGATCAATTCATTTAAAGTATATGCAGTTTAGTAGCCATCCTGTTGTTTCAGACAGATTCCCATAAATAAAATATAATCAGTGCAGTGTTAGAAAGTCCACAAGGTTTTGTGGACAGAGCTTGGCTTTAACATATCTAGCTTGTGGTTTGGTTCCAGTGTGTGTGTTGGTATGCTGACAAAGTGCAAAACTTCCAAGAATATTCACTTTAGTTCAGCAGGCTTGTCCTAACTGATAGGTATTCCGTGTTGTTGCAGCCCTGGTTCTGATTTTAGTTCTCTATCCTTGCCAATCTTGTTTTGCCGTACAAATTTGAAATTCTTGCCTATCAAGACTCTGTACTGTGGTTGCCATCCTAAGCAGTAAGAGCCATCTAATGCCCCATCCCTAGCGAGCTAACTTGGCTTCCCAGGGCATTAGCCTTCCCTTAAGTTTCTCAGAGTAGAATTTTAACTAAGAACTGAAGAGCATTGTCTGTTTCTTGTTTCTCTCTTCATGAAGAATCCTTTCTTTTCCAGCATTACACAGGCCCCAACAATAGGGTGCAAATTCCCCACTCCCTGATGCTGGGGCTCGTGAGGGCTCCCAGCTGCCTCTCTCAACTGAGACACTGGTGGCTGCACCCAAGTCTGAGCATAGGCTACGTGAGCAAACAGTGAACTGGTTTTCTCTGTATTGATGACCATTTAGGTTTTCAGAAGCACTGGGCAATTTTAGCGGCAGCTGTTGGTGTTCAGCATGTGGGGAAGTCAAGGCCTAAGCATTAGTGTTCTGCTGTATTTTGTATATGCTTGTCGCAGTCTGCAGAAAAGCAGATCGCTGAGATTAAGCCAATGATACCTTTTTTAATTTTACAATTATCAAAATTTTTTGGTCAAAGTTTTTAAACTGACAGCATTTCAGAAGAACCTTTATAGATTAAATGGACATGTAAATCGTGGCCTGGAAGTACTTAAACGGGTGGCTGAGAATAAAGGACAACAGCGTTGTAGTCAGGAGGGGGAGAATGGCTTGTTTTCATTTTCTCCAGCACTGCGTTACCGTATGTGTATCTTTGCTTGGAGTCGCTGAGCTGGTCGCAGCTGAAACTGCAGAAGCTTCTTGGCTTGATTATTCCGGAAAGCACCGACTCCTTGCTCCTGCTGGCACCTTTCACGCTGTAACAGAGCAGCGTCACTGTTAGCGTATTTAACATGGACGGGCGTTTGTTTTAATGACTTGAGCAAAGCCACATCACAAGAAGCAGCTTTGTTTATTCTCAGATGATGTGAATGGCATTGATGCAGATGGGATTGCTCAATGGGAGAGTGGAACGGAGGACTGAAAGAGCCCTCCTGTGTCCCCCTCGAGTCCCCTTGACCAGAGAGGCTGTGACTGAACATCACTGTTAAGGTGCTTGTGTCCATTGTAAGGTTACAGTCTTGGTGCTTGCAGGGAGCTCAGCCTAGCTCTAATTGCTCATCTGTGGCAGGTGCTTGGGAGTGAAACTTCTCTGCAGGACAAAGTAGTGTGGCGTGTCTGGCATCTGGGCTGTGCATCCCATGGGGTCCCCACGCTTAAATGTTCTTCCTAAGAGAGCTGGGGGGTTTTTGAGCAGGAGTGATGTAATGAAAGGTCTCAAGACTTGAGGCAAAAGTAGAAAGCTACTAGTGTAGGTGTTCCCAAAGCCTAATGCTGGGATAAATTTTGAAAATAAGTAATTGATGTTTGTGAGGAAGGGCACAAGGTCTGGGTATCTCCTCTCTAAGGCTTCTCTTGGCAGCAGACATGAACTGCTGGTTTCAATTAGAGTTTTCCTGTCCCACAAAGGGCTAGTTATCCTGTAGGCCACCTTTTATAAGATGCCCCTTACAAAAGATGTTTAATGTCTTTTCAGCTGAGCCGCTCTTAAAGACACACTTTGCCTTGCAGCACTTTCATACCCATGTTCAGAGAGTGCTTAAAAGGCAAAAAGAATTTTCACACCATTGAACTTAGATACCAAAGATTGATCTATAGACAAAGGACAAACCAGAGCATTTTCCGTCATTGATTACATGTGAAATCCTAATGTAAACATATATTGGACTGCAATGCCTAAAATTAGATTACCTCCTCTGTGTTTTTGTAAGTTCATGGACAGTCTGTCCCTCTCTGTTTAGAAGGTCAGGAACGTTGGCAGCCCTAGTTTTGAATTCCAGAGAATACAGTCAGAACATCTGTTGAGGCTTTTGGAGCCCAGGGTTTTGCTTTTCATTTTATTTTGCACAGTTAGATCTTTCAGTACTGAACTGGTAGCACAGGGCTGTTCCTGATTAGGAAATGGAGGAGTAACTGTTTCTCTTAGATGTCGCAGTTTCTTGAATCTTTAACTCACAAGCTTGCATGCTTTTTAAGGAGTGTGGGCTCTGTCTTCTGTCCTACAGTAAGAAATTGGAGGATCCTCCGAAGAAGACCATCCCATTACATTTGTTTGTAGCTGGATGGAGTTCATGAGGAGGAGCGGTCATGATGAGGATTGCAGTTGCATCCTATATTTTTATACTGCGTCTATTGGTAGATGGATGAGTAATTGCCTTGGGATAAATTCCATAATTCTGTGACAAGGTTAGTCACAGACTCAATGGACTTCTTTTGATGGGTTTAAAGAGAAATGCTTCTGTGATTTACATTGTAATTGCGAGTCTTAGGGAGCAGTAGGCTTGCAAAAGTGGAGTGTGCATGGGAAGTTATGAGCCTTAAAATCATCCTACTTTGATCCTTTCATTCATCATCAGCATTTTGCATACTGAGAATTTTCTTGAGAGCTAGACTTGGCTTCTACTTTAATTAATAAACCTTTATACCAGTAGACCTGCATCTATTAATTTTACCTTGAATGCACTGCTCCCACAGAGAGCTTTGAGAGAGCCTGTGGGCTTTTGGCATCCATAGTCAGGCTTCATTTTGAGACTGAGCTTACAGTCAGTAAAGGCTTCTGTAGCTGTGGACTATCTCCTTTCCATTCTAGGAATGTAAATTAGAAGCTCTGTCTAGCTGGTTTTTAATTGGGATCATTGGTGGAAACAACTGCTGCTTTTCCTGACAGATCCAAGAACTGAAGAAGATTAGAGCCTGACTGCAGCTCCTGAAATGCTTGTTCCACTGGTGGTGGAGTTCTCAGCCATTTTTCTGGCTTAGCAATTTGCTTTGACTCAGAGCTTTGCTCCGGCCTGAAGATTTTTTCTTACTTGGGTTGGGCTCTTTTGCCAATACTGAAAAGCTAGAGAAGAGTTGCAGTTGGGATCCTTCCACTTGCAAAGGAGCAGAGCTCAGGTTGTTCTTTCTCTGTCCCCAAACCTTTCAGTTGGGGTCTCGTTACCTGAGGCCTTACATTAATAAAGACTGACCTCTCTTTAAGCCATTCACAGTATCTCTTATCTTCATCGCAATTGCAATAGCAAGTCCAAGAAATGCAGCAACCATTTCTGTTGTGCTCCTGACCACCATCGGGGTCTAAGGGGCTCCCCTGGGCTCAAGGTGATGCTTGTTTCCTATAGTCACACCAAGGGTGAGGTTTGCATGTTGGTGCCTTTCACAGCAGTGGAAGCCCAAAGGGAGAGAAGTCAGTGGGGTACACTTGCACCATCAGGTAAGGTGGCTCCCCGCTCTGCTCTCCCCCAGACTCTTGGGTAGGTCACGCTGAGTAATGCATGCACTGGCTCTCTCCTGGAGTCAACTGATGAGTTTCCTGTGAAACAAACCCTGGGTGCACTTCTGGGGACAGGTAGGATGCACTGGGTTTGGCTTCTTCTCCCCTGTGCAGTCCTTCAGCACTGTCGCAGCACACGTGGCCCCACCAGTTCTGAATCCTCTTAACACACCACTCCCCACGGCACGCACACACCCCACCTGGCTGGCTCGCATGTGATTTCAGACGCTTTGAACTGAGAAAACAACACGCCAAGCCCTGGACTGCAGGGAAACGCAGGAGCCCAGGGGAAGGCAGACCAGCCCACCCCAGTCTGCAGGTGAGTGAGGAGCTGCAAGGGTTTGGTCCTGCAGCAGTCTCAGGCTTGGCTCAGGTTTGAGTGCATTTCTCTGCCTCCGTGTCCTAAACTGTGGTGCTGAGGTTTACAGCGTGACGGTAAGTGCTCTGGGAGCAGTTAGGTGTTACAGCGAAGGTGATCTAACTCTAAGCTGCTGCTAAGAATGGGGTGATCCTTTCCTCAGCCTGGCTCTGGCACCAGCTGCCCTGATGGTGAGCTGCTACTGCTGTCTCTGAACCTATTCCGATAATCCAGTGACCTGAACCGGCTCTCTGCAAGGCAAAGCCAAGCAGAAATGTCAGCACAAGAGAAGGGCAGGAACACAGAGAAGGGTGGAGGACTAGGGAAGTGATCATCCCCCTGTACTCAGCACTGGTGAAGCTGCACCTTGAATGCTGTGTTCAGTTTTGGGCCTCTCACTAAAAGAAGGACGTTGAGGTGCTGGAGAAGCGTCTAGAGCGCAAATCTTATGAGGATTGTCTGAGGGAACTGAGGTTGTTTAGTCTGGAGAAAAGGAGGCTTAGGGGAGACCTTATCGCTCTCTACAACCACCAGAAAGGAGGTTGTAGTGAGGTGAGGGTCGGTCTCTTCTCCCAAGTAACAAGCAATAGGACACAAGGAAAAGGCCACAAGTTGTGCCAGGGGAGGTTTAGGTTGGACGTTGGGAAAAATTTCACCGAAAGAATTGTCAAGCACTGGACAGGCTGCCCCAGGAAGTGGTGGAGTCAGCATCCCTGGATGTGTTTAAAAGACATATAGATGTGGCACTGAGGGACATAGCTTAGTGGTGACCTGGCAGTGCTGGGTTAGCGCTTGGACTTGATGATCTTAAAGGTCCAACCAGAATGATTCTATGATGCTTAGAATGTAAAGGAAGGAGCAGGACTATGCATCTGCTTAGATCAGCTTACATGTGTCAAGCCCCTCCAGGTTCTACCCTGTCCAGTGTTGAGTACAACTTTCATGGCTATTTATTTACTACAATTTAACCTAAGTAAAGGATGCTTAGCTAAGAAGCTACCTCTTTTGGGAATGCATGCAGACTGAAGGGTCACTGCACGCATTCACTTCCATGGGGTTTTTTTTGGCATAGTGCTACAGTACCACTTGTATAGCTTGCAGGCCAGATGACCTTGTATGTTCTCAGCCAACTGCTCTGTTTCCCTGAGGATTTATGTTTTAGCAGCCACCATTGAGTTCAATTTTTAATCCCATCCAAGCATTCCTTTTCCTTCTGCAGCTGAAAATGCTCCTTAAAGCATCTCTGGAGGGATGCTTGGGGCACATTGCATGTATTCTGTGCCATGTAAGGAAAAAGGCATTTCCTACATTTCGTTTGGGGAGGTAGCCATGTTGTCTCTGCAGCTGACAGCATCCTTCAGAAAAGTCACATTCACACAAAGAGAAAATGGGTTAGACCACTTCGAGGAAACGTTGCATCCCTTGGAGCCCTCTAATATCCGCACGTGTTCCAAGCCCTGTAATAGCTGGCTCCTCAAAAAAAGAGAATGGAAAATTGTCTCAATAAAATCAAAGTACCGTAAGATTGCTCACAAGCCTCTTTTCTGAAATGTGAGTGGTCAAGGCAGGAAAAAGGGTTTTCCAGCACTTGTTTGGAGTGGCTTGAGTCACCCTGGCTTTGCCACACATGAGCAGTGCTCCATTGCAGGCTCCTGCCAGCAGCACGTTTACCCGGCATGCTGTGTATTTTGGCTGTGTGAGCGTGCATGCTCTCGGACATGTATTTCTGTGCGTTTAACCAACGCCCTCTTAGTCACTGGAATTTTTCTTGAAATAAGTCCTCTCTGCCCTGACTGCACGTTTCAGCCAGCTCCAATTGTTCATCAAGACAATACCACACCTCCTGGCCTGCCCAGCTGCATGTCGCTGACAAGTTCAGCGATGGCAGGGTGGCCTTGACCTCCTGCCAGTGTGAGATGAGTGATAGGTTGGTCTGGGCACTCCCCAGGCTGGCTGAGGAGCATAGAGCCGAAATGAGCCACAGACACTGCCAGCTTTGCCGTGGCTGGGAACTGAGACACCGCCGGCATTGAGAAAATAAACATTTCCCATTTACAGAGAGTTCATGTCAGTGCAACGTATTTCTTAGGGCAGCCTTAGTTCCCTCCTTGGGCAGCTGTCAGGAATTAGGTGGAGGAAGGTGGCCAATATTTTAAAATGCTTAAAGACAGGAAGAGAAGTGAGGCCCTCACATCCATCTATTGTAAAGTTGCCACTTTAGCATCCTGAGCCCATGGGTGTTAAATGGGCCGTGCTTAGCTGAGTCATGAAAAGAAGGGCAAAAACAAGCACGAGGAGCCTTGTCCTAGCTGGGATGCCCTTGGGGACTTGTAGGAACAACAGCCACACGTTCCTCTTCCCCTTGCCAAGGGCTTGTTTCCTACAGTTACTTACGTCTACCCTGGTAGATTGCTCTCTGGCACTTGCTTGTCCAGCCTGGCATTAAGATGAGAATCAGACTGATCAATTGAGAGCTAAATCCTATTGGCAATGTGTATCAAAGAGGTTGAGAATTGTTTGTTTCCGTGAAGGCGTATGGAGTGTTAGGTGTGGAAGGTGATTGACTGCTGACTCAACCAAGCAGGACACACCTCAGCAAGAGTGGGGACTGGGGACATCTCAGCTACTTTCATTAGGCATGTGCTAAGGCACATGAAGGACAGGGAGGTGATTCAAGAGAGTCAGCATGGTTTTACTAGGGGCAAATCCTGCCTGACCAACCTAGTGGCTTTCTACAGTGAAGTGACTGCAGCAGTGGACAAGGAAAGAGCTGTGAATGTCATCTATCTGGACTTTTCCAAGGCCTTTGACACAGTCCCCCACAATATCCTCTAAGGTGGAGAAATACGGGTTCGATGGGTGGACCATTCAGTGGATAAGAAATTGGCTAGGTGGTCACATCCAGAGAGTAGTAGTCAATGGCTCGATGCCCAGATGGAAGAAGGTGACAAGTGGTGTCTCTCAGAGGTCCGTACTGGGACCAGTGTTGTTTAATATCTTCATTAATGATATTGACAGTGGCATTGAATGCACCCTCAGTGAGTTTGCTGATGACACCAACCTGGGTGGTGCAGTTGATATGCCTGAGGGACAAGATGCCATCCAGAGGGACCTGGACAGACTGGAGAGGTGGGCCCAGGTGAACCTTATGAGGTTCAACAAGGCCAAGTGCAGGGTCCTGCACCTGGGCTGGGGCAACCAGAATTATCAATATAGGCTGGGAGAGGACATGCTAGAGAGCAGCCCTGTGGAAAAAGACTTGGGGGTACTAGTAAATGGTGGCTGGACATGAGCCACCAATATGCATGGCAGCCCAGAAGGCCAATCACATCCTGGGCTGCATCAAAAGAAGCATGGCCAGCAGATCGAGAGAGGTGACTCTGCCCCTCTACTCTGCCCTGGTGAGACCTCACCTGGAGTACTGCATCCAGCTCTGGAGCCCCCAGCACAAGAAGGACATGGGCCTGTTGGATCATGTCCTGAGGAGAGCCACAAAAATGATCAGGGGGCTGGAGCACCTCTCCTATGAAGACAGACTGAGAGAGTCGGGGTTGTTCAGCCTGGAGAAGAGAAGGCTCCGGGGGGGCCTTATAGCAACCTTCCAATACCTGAAAGGGGCCAAGGCAGGGGGAGATCTGTTCTTGAGGGGCTGTAGTGACAGGTCAAGGGGTAATGGTTTTAACCTAGAAAAGGGTAGATTTAGTTAGACATTAGGAAAAAGTTTGTTAATGTGAGGGTGGTGGATCACTGGAACAGGTTGCCCAGAGAGGTGGTGGAGGCCCCATCCCTGGAGAAATTCAAGGTCACGCCTGATAGGGCTCTGAGCAGCCTGACCAAGTTAGAGATGTCCCTGCTTATTGTAGGGAGGTTGGACTGGATAGCATTTAGAGGTCCCTTCCAACCCAAAATATTCTGTGATTCTATGATTCTATGATTTAGAACAAGGACCTTGAATGTTCCTTTGCTTTCTAAAACATGAAGGAGAAAAAGGGAACATAAAATACTGACCCAAAGAGCGTCCGTTTCTGCTTACTGCCTGTCCATGTGAAGCGTTTCAGTTCTTCTGGAGCCAGCACCATCCCACTGTCTGCTCGGTAATCCTTGAAGAAAAAAGAAAGACGTAACCTTATTAGGTGTTGACTGTAGAAAGTTACTTTTATAATGGACTCAATTACTCTTCAAGATGATTTTCTGTATCAGAGCTCTAGGAGACAGTGGCTCTGTGCTGCTGGAGATGCTGCAGTGCCCTTGTATTTAGTGGTGCCTTGCTTTGGGGGTGCAGCAAACACATGCTGTCAATGCAGATACGGACTGTTAAAAGAAAGGTGTCTACATGCAAAGTGGGATTCTGGCCAACCACTAGTTCAACCCTGCGAGCACCACCATGCCTTTCCCCCCTCCCATGCCTTAAGGCATACAAGGGTCATAAAAGCTTCCCCCAGCCTCTTGCTCGTGCCCACCCCACCAGGACAGTATGTGTGCCCCACTGGTAGACATTTTCCCAGCTTGTCCACCTGGTAACAGGACTTATCCCTACCGGGAAGCTCTGGTGGCAATGTGACCCACAATTCTCATTTGTGCACTACTGTTCAGAGGAAAACACAAATCCCAGGGATTTTAAGTGGCTCTCCCACACCAGTGGGACTCAAGTGGGACTCTGGCAGCCGTACTTTGCAGATCTACTAGCACCAGCGATTTCTTATCGGGGAAGGAGTGTTTGCAGCCCATGGCATGGTCAGCAAGGATCTGCTGGCCCCAATTTGTGGGACAGTGGGGTAATACTGTGCTACAAGCACAGCTAATCTCGCACCTTATCTCAGTAGAGCTGTCAAATCTGTAAAACTCCATCCTGATTCTCTTTGTATAAATCCATCACACAAGTAGAAAGAAAAGTAAATGGTATACCATTTGGCCCAAGAGTCACTTACATTAAATACAAGCGTTTCCTTGATGGGAAGCTCTTCAAACTTCTTTATGTGCTGGGGTGGTTTTATTTTGAAAGTGTTTATGTATCTGTTCAACAAGAAAAGCAGGACAATTTTTGGTGAGAGTGTGAAGTGCGTAAGCAGGAAGCACTGGGTGTTTCTCAGTTTTTTTAAGCAGTTGCCTAACTGTCATCAAGGTAGTTTACACTAAAGGGACTTGTTAACCAGACCCCACCCAAACCTCACTCCCCAGCCATGGGGCACACACAGTTGCCCCTCTCACAGCACCCAAGCCTGGTGACCTGATAGCCTACCTGGGTGGGGACACCCCAACAAGCTGTCCCAGCCCAACAGGTTCCCAGCAGTGGTGGCTCAATGGCTGGCAGGACACTCAGGCCATGTGGAGTGTCTCTGAGTGTTTTCTCCCATCCAGATCCAAACCAGGCTATGCAGCAAGCTACAATACCCAACAAACAAACTCAGTCTTAGTCTTGCACATCTCACCTGACGTTCTCAGTGCTTCCACAGCTTGAGCTTGTAACAGAAAAATTTTCATCGCACAAAGGATTAGATGCAGCAGGAAACCCACTTTCTGTTGTAAATATTGTATCGAGGGGTATGTAGTCTTTGCCTTCCTAAATGCAAACAAGAATTGAAAGCATTATTCCTGAGGCCATGTGGCTGGTTACTCCTGCCTTGGTGACAGCACATGGTCATGATCTTAGTACCTGCTGGACGTTTGCTTGCAGCAGGTCACCCAGCTTTTTCACCAGCTCAGAGAACCTTGGTCTGTCATTGGGATTGCTTCGCCAGCAGTCCAGCATGATTTGGTAGCTGTGAGGACAAAAGCAAGATGAGCACATGGTGGGGTTACAGCTCACTTTGACCTAAGGCAACACAGTCTCTGACAGCTTGTCATCAATAAACTTATGAGCCTGCCTGATTTTACAAAGTTGCTCTCCAACACCATCAAGGCCTCTTACTATAAGTAAAAGAATAGACTTTCCGCAAAAAAAGAACAAAAGCTTTCTTCCTGCAAGACACTGGGAAGACCACATCAAAAGAATAACTTAGCCAACTAGTCATACTTTCTTTTTTTATTCCTAATTAAGCATTAAACCTCTGTATTAAACATCTATTAACTGGCAATGTTTAGGTTAAGGCATCCTAAGATGACTTATATGAATGTGTCACTTCCTCATATTGGTCGAGTTGAACTTTCCTTCCTGCAATAAAATATGTGGAAGAGAAAAAAAAAAAACCAGTTCTTATCTACTGTCACTGGGATAATAAAATTAGCCAATGGGTAATACTCCCAGATAGGCATGGCTGGCTCGCATCCTTTTTCTTCTTCCCAGAACTAATTTTTGGTAAGTGTTGCTATTTAGAGTCATGATATAGCACTTGAAAAGGCACCAAAGACACCTGCACGTACTTGATTTTGCCTCCAGAGGTAAAATACCCTGGATGTGTTCATGCTCCTGAATGATTTGTGATATGGAATGCATGTTTGGCATGGTGCAGGTGCCTCCCTGGCCAAGGCACTCCATCCCTCTCCCAGGGCAGAGGGGCTGCAAACTCAGGGTCTCAGTTGGGTCCCCCGGCCTCTAAAAAGGTGCTGGCCATGCAGCAGCAGCTGGAGGCTGCACCTGAAGGCAGGGGACTGGGGAGCGACAGCTGATATTGTGGTGGAAGACCTCAGATAAACCCTACGTGTGACATGAGCTGGGAGGCTATGGGTCCCTGTCACCTTCGTCTGCCATCAGACACCATCTCCAGGAAAGGGTGGACCCTTGTCACCCGAGTGTTTGCAAGGAAGCCCCTGCTGTCACTTCCTAAGTCAAGACGATGTTTATAATGTCACACTGCTCTAGCACTTATCTGTGTGCACGTCAGTAAATATTAAACCTGGAGAGGAATAAATGGCCTTCCTTCTCCAGGCTGCTCATTCAGCTGTCCTTGGAGCCCAGCCCCAGTGGTGCCCTGTGCTCAGGTCCATGTCCCTCCTCAGCCTCTCCTACCCCATGGGAGGGCCAGGAGGCCAGGGAGGGGAGGGATGCAAGACGATGCTGATGACAGCAAGAAGACACCAGGCAGCACCGGGTTGTTTTTCCTTATGTTATCACGGTGTACTTTTTGCAGAGACCAGTACATCATCTGCAAGGCAGCCAGAAGGGCAGTGGTGCACAACGCAAGCAAAGAAAGGCATCTTACATCTCCTCGGTCGCTTGCTCTGGGGCTCGCATTCTTGTGCCTTCCTTTAGTTTGCTGCAGAAATCTTCGTCTATTTGGATTCCTGGGTAAGGAGAGGCACCTGGAGGTGACAGTGGGAGAACAGGGTCATAAATGCTGGAGTTGGGTACCTGTGACCCAGCCTTGGCCCTACACATCCCCCTTGAACTCTTGGGGTGTGCAGCATCTGCTTGCAAAGCTGGAAGCCTGGGGACACCCCCGCTTTGGGGTCTGGCCCCTCCCAGCTGCCACAGGCAGGGAACTGCTGCTGGTGGTGGTCCAAGCCCTAGTCCTTGGAGAAGGACAGAATCAAACACAGCACTACTGGTGGTGCTTACCTGGCCTGAATGCAAAAAATACACATGGATTTGACTTGAAAAGTATCCCTCAAGAAAAACCAAGTCTGATCTCTGTATTGGTTTGGACCCCACCCAAAATTCTAGTAAGATGAGTATTAACAAACCCCAAATGCTCAAAACCACCTTGAAAATAATAAAACCACGGTTTAAAATCAGATCACAGTACATTTGCATTATTTTTCTGGTTTCTGTGGGTTTAAGATGTAGCCTGATCGTGCTGTTGGTCTTTTTTCTGTAGACAATAAAAATCAGGAAAAAGGAAAACGAAAGAAAAAAAAAAGACCTTTCAGAGAGTCAGACAGTCGCCAGGTTCAAGGAGCTGGGGCTTTAAGAAAAAAATAGCAGGTATTATGAGGCTGACCATAAAATCACAAGAGTTGGCAGGCTGAGCAACAACACGTTGCAAACTAATAAATGATTGATTGTCCTAAGAATTGTATAGTATTGTTTCCTCTGCTGTTCGCCTCTTTTGTCAGCATCTGTGTTGAACCCAATTAAGATTCTTCTATTCTGATGGTCATTGTTGTTCCCGCTCAGTGTACATCTTGTATCCTGCCTTTTCCACGTGAAAGAAAGGGGGTGGAAAAAGAGCTTCGCTGGGTTTTAATTTCAGATTGCATGCTCTAGTTCATCCTGTGGCATCTGTGCAGATGCTTGTTCGCCTGCTGTGTCCAGCAGCCTAGGTGAGGGGGGTGCTGGGTCCCTCCTGGGCTGGGGTGGCCACCTGGTCTCAGGCTGGAAATAGTGGTGACACAGTCTGAGACATGCACAGAATCACAGAATCACAGAATGGTAGGGATTGGAAGTGACCTCTGGAGATCAGCTAGTCCAACCCCCCTGCCCAAGCAGGTTCACCTAGTGCAGGCAAAGGTCTCTGTGTGTGTTCAGCTACCTTACTCCCACAAGACAAGTAAGAAGCTTTTGAGGGAGCACCTAGCCCATGGTATTCCATGTCTTGAATGCTATCTGTGGCACAGAAGGTGGATACCTCAATCCCTGGCCCACAGATCCCTGTTATCCCATAGGGTTCCACATTCAATAAAAACACTTAAAAATTTGCCCAGTTTTCCTGGTTTGCACCATCAGTGAGAGCACCGCAACTGCTTCAGCTATGCTGCCCTGCATTTCTGCTGAGGGTTTCCACAGGGAAAAGAGGAAGGCTTAGGTTTTGCCCAGGGCAGAAATAGGTGGTAAAGTTCTCTGGTAGCTCTGCTATCCATTAAGGCTTTTAGCCTGGCAAGCCAGTTTTCAGTGCTCTTGCAAGCACTAAAATTTCCAGTTCACAGGGGCGTGATAAACAGAGTTCTCTGCTCTACCCCCACACCCCACCTCTGCCTGACTTAGGTCTTTCCTTATTAAAGACCTGGCAAAAGCTCACTGAAGCTAATGGATGTTTTTCCTCAGACTGAAGTCCCTGCTGCTGAGTCCAGCTCCCAGGGTGCAGAGTTAACCTACCCAAGGAAAATATCTCCCACAGCAAGACCCCGTAGGACCACACGTCACTTTTTGTATTGTAGATTTTATCAAATATGGACTCTGGAGCCATCCACTTGAGAGGAAGTCGAGCCTGGAGTAAAAGGGACAAACCTGACTATTATTTTCAAAGCCTAAAAGAATTTAATCATAGATGAATCAACTATATATTGTTATGTCAATAATTACCATTCAAACAGAAACCTGTGGGATTTCCTTACAGGCAGTCAAGATAAACCCACACTCATTCAGACACTTTCTTAACAAACTGTAGGAGTACAAGGCTGGTTTTAAAATATGTGTAGCACAAAACACCAGACATTAGAAACCTGTGACCAGAGTGACCAGGCATTTTCTTTATGGCAATGTGGAGATATGCAAGAGCAAATGTCTCTTGCCAGCATCCTAGAAACAGAGGAGAAAACACTATGTCCAAGTGCAAATCATTCTGTGACAGTGTTGGAGATGTTTCTGGGGAAATTTTCAAGGTCTGAATTGCAGGAGTATATCAGCAACCCTTGAAGCCCCCCCAGCACAGCCTGTTAGGGTCTCCAGAGCAGCATCCAAGTTACATGAACAATGTTTCCCAGCTAATAGGTAATGCTGTCAAACTTGTAAGCTATTTACAGATGAGGGAATAGCTGGCAGGTGGGTGAGACCTCCAGAAGGAGATCCTCTGCGTGACCCCAATGCCCACACCAAATTCCTACAGCATCAGTGGGCACAGGCACAGTTTGCTGACCAAGCCTTCATGGCAGGCCTGGCAGGGGGCTTACTGCCTGCTGTTTGTGGAAGATGCAAAAAAAAAACCCGAGCAGGTGCTGGAGACAGCAAGTCCAGCTCAGCTGCTTGAGGCACCATGAGCGGTACTTGGCCCTGGCATGGGTGCACCAGGGGACAAGTACCTTGTTTTGGAAGGACTGGTTTCCTTGAAGGAAGCTTACTGACTGAGGAGGGTATGCTGAGCCGGCTAAGAAACGCGTCTAAAAAATGTGTGAAGTATTAACAGGGCAGAGCTGTGAATCAGTTAGCATGTCCAAGCCTTATGCCTGAGGATAGAAATGCCAGATCTACCATGCAGCTGGATAGCTCATCTTCACATAAAAACCATGAGAGCTTTCAAGCTCTTTTAACTTCAGGAAACATGAAAGTCTACAGAAGATTTTGGTGGACAGTTTGAAATGATATGTTATAATCATCTGGGTAAATAAACAGCATCTTGACTTACATCTCCTTTTCTCACATAATCAGGGTTCTTATAAATATCTCTTGCGAGGCCAAAATCACAGATCTTCACTACATTGTTCTCAGATAAAAGGATGTTTCTGGCTGCCAGGTCACGATGAATGCACTATAATAAAACAGTTTCACAATCAAACTGCATTTCCTTAATCCTGCCCACAAATTTCCTGACTATCTCACATATCCTTTTAAAAATTACTATTATTATTTGAGAGATCAATTTAATATTTTTTTAAGGAAGTTGACTATAGTTTGCATGAAGTTACTGAAAACAGTGGCAACTCTTAAAGAAACCCCAAACTTCCCAAATCCAGAAAGTGATAAATTTTTAAGCCCCTTGACATTTGCAGGGAAAGTGCTGATTCATTTGGAGCTCTCTACCTAATACATGTTGAAATGAAGGAAAAAAACACACCACACCCGAAAGATCTTCCCTGAGTGAATGAGCTTGACCCATTGCCTTCAGCCATGATCCTGTGTTTATGGACTATGGAGACTTGGATAAACACACCATTATATTTATAACACCAAGAGGAAAACAGCTCTTCCTTTGGGAGCTTTCCCAAGGAAGGTGTCACTAAAATATAGACATGATTTCACCTCTGAATCCCATCCTTCTGCAGGGAAAAATCCCCAGCACAAATCTCACCTTTCTGGAGGAGAGGAACTCCATGCCTCTGGCCACCTGAAAGCTGTAGGAGATCAAGTCCTCCATAGTGAGGGGCAACTTGCAGAGCTCATCAGCATCTGCAAAAGTGGAAAACATTGTTTGTTACAAAGATCACTCACAAGGCAGTTATTTTCCCCCTCTCTTACTGACGCTATTACTTTCATAAATTCAGTTTTCACAGAGTAGTATTCAAAGGTCAACCCACTGTCACTGGAAACAAAAATAGTGCTTGCTTTATACCCCGTGCTTTGGACACTGCTGTGTTTTCCCCAAAGATAAGGAGCAGTTAGAAGAAACAATCACACATTTTCCTGTCAGATTTAGTAACCCTGGAAATAATCTTTTTTTAAATCTTCTACCCACTGGACATGACCCTGTGAGCGTCTCCCACGGATGTTTATTAGGGTGATAAATGAGGAAAAAAATTTCAGGGATGCACAGTATGTTGTAAAAATATCACAGACTGTGTAGGGACAGGAAGGAATTAATACCTACCATCGTTGTCCTCCTCCACATCACTCAGACTTTTATCTTCCTGAAACCCAGAGCTCGCGAAGCTCTCGCTGCTGGTGACACTGGCCAGCCTTTTTTTTTTGCCTTCCATCAACTCAATATCCTTTCTCTCTTTCATTGCCTCTCCTTGCAGAGGGAAGTCCTTTAAACAAACAGAGAACAAGACGTGCCACGTCAGAGAGAAGGAGGAGGTGGGAGAGGAACCGAGTCAGACTTCTGTAGCCTTTCTGTGAGGAGAAAATACTAGTCCATGGCATGTGTAGTCACGTCTCCCATGGCTGCAGGTGTCCGGTGCCACTGCAGAAGATGGGGGTTGGTGGCAGGGCTGCACTACACCAAGGTTGCCATCCCCAGAGGGCAGAAACATGGTGGCTTGGGAATATTAGCATATGATTTTGGGGCAACCTGGGTGGTGAGGATTTGCAGGGTCCATGGGTGGAATGAGACATCTGAAAGGGCCTATTTCTTTCTGGTAGCCAGAAGAGCACTGTGGGATGAGTTGAGAAGGATGTGCCCACAGTGTAGGTGTCCCAGCCCTCTCAAACTAAAGTGTCTACTTTTTATCTCAGGCTGCTTAAGGCACCTGCCTCTGTGTCCTAGCACAGTGCTTGGTGGGGGGCTGTAAGCCCTTCCAAAGAGGAGCAAGGGCACTTTGTGTTAGAAATACAGCCACTGCTGGAAGTGACTCACACTATTCCCCAATACCTTTATCCAATGCTTTCATGTTACAGCCAATGACAGTTTAATGGGACACAAGCAACACTATTTGGAAAATGCTTTGCCACCACTACCTGGAGAGCAGCCTAGCTGCCTGGCCATGCTCTTGCCCACTTCTCCCTTTCCTCTTGTCCTGTGACCATCTCTCTCACCTGTGCATGTTGGTGCAGAGCCAGGCTCCCTCCTTCCCAAGGGTGCCAGAAGGGTGCACGGAGTCCAGGCAGGCTTCTCACTGGGAAGGATGTGAGTGACTCCCCCCAGGGTGCACCCTGCATGGCCATGATCCCCGCTGAGCATCCTACACCAACAACCCCACGCTGGAGGAGGCGACTGCTGTGTCTCATGCAGAGTCCAACATGGACAGCCTTGGGAACAGAGACTCAGCTAAAGCCCTTTGGAAGGGGGCGTTCTCCCAAGTCTGCCCTCCTGCAGAGCTCTCCTGAAAAGACCCTGAGATGCTGCTGAGCTTTTGGCATAGATGAGCAGAGGTTTTGAGGACTGCTGTTCTGGGTCCAGACTCCTAAATCCCACTCCAGAGCCCTTAATCCTTTGGGGGATTTTGCTGAAAGTGCACAAGCAGGGATATAGTTGGCACATTTGTGTTCAAGTTTGTAATAAGAAACCCACCATACAGAAGGCTGTGAGGACAAGACTCTAATCTCTTTTCCTCTTGATAGCCCTTCTCCTCACATAATAATAAGAATACTTGCAAATCTCTGAACATTAGGGTGTCTTGGAATATGAGATTTAAGTGGCATTTTCTTGGCTGTGATCCCAGCAGTACTGAAATCAGTGGGCAAAACCACTTCCTTCGGCTTCGCTGACACCAGCCTGTGAAGTGACCCCAAGCTCAGCAGGAATGGGTTTGTCAGCAGCAGAGTGAGAGCATGTGGGGACACTCTGGATAGGATTCATTTCCTCTCACTGTAGATGGCTCCATCCAAATTATTCACAGCAGTTTCCTCGCACAGTCAGGGGAGAGAAATGAGTCCTTCCTTGGCACAACACATCCCACACCAAATATTAAAATAGGCCAGGTGAACTGCACCCAAAAGCTGTTTCTCTCTTTTGGTAGAAGAGAGTCTAGGGAGACTGGCTCGGAGGCTGGCTCAGAGACTGGCATCTACATTACCAACACTTATGTTAGGTAAGATGAACCCTACCAGAGGTATCTGCCTCCTCACCTTGTTAGGGCAGAAAAAATTCCTCTTGCTCTTCAGGTAGTTTGATAAATTCCCATACTTGCAGTATTCAACAATCACCATCAGAGGCCCTGGGCAAAAGCAAAGAGCATTTTGAGCAGCATAAAGGAACACAAGGCAGCTTCAGCTCTGGGAAGCATAGTCTTTCATATCCATAGCTATAACTTGAGTCCAGAATAACTAACAATATGTCCTAATGAAGTAGAAGGCTGCTTGAATGACACTGGACATGTCAGCAAAACAACACTGTTTCTGGAAATTAGGGAAGGGCCTAATTTTTGAAAGCTGGGTCATGAACCTGGCTCCTGAGGGACCCTCCATTTCCTCTTTGAGCAGTCTGCATTCAGACTGGAGTCCTGCAGCCCACACACGCTTGTTGAGCTAAAGTAGGTGACATATCTAAAACAAATGATCGCTTATACTGGCCCTTTGATTTTCTTAGTGGAATATCATGAACGGTTGTACAGCAGTTGCCTTGTGATTCAGTGTTGAGGGTCAACAGCCAATATCACTTGCTTCCAGCATTTCCAGATCATGTTTAACTTGAGCTTGAGCTGTGAAGTGAGTGAGGTAAAGGAAAACAAGTGGCATGGTTCTGAATTCACGCTCCTCACGTTAATATTAGAGGAGAGTTTAAATGGAGAAAATGTTTTATCACTTGATTAAATGGCTAAAAACCTCTTTTCCCTTTTTTTTTTTTTTTCACCAACCACAGGATGAGCTCCAATATTTCAAGTTAAAAAAATAACTTGACTTCTGGACACAAAAGCAACACAGCCAACTGACTGTTACTGGGAGGTGATCCAAATCTGTTTTCAGTGCAGCACAGATTTTTTTACCTCCATTTTTTGTGCAAGCTCCCAGCAAGTTCACAATATTGAGATGATGACCAATGTGGATCAGGATTTTCAGCTCAGTCATCAGTGCTTTGTATTCGCTTGCTGTGGCCCCTTCTGTAAACACAAAATAAAACCAGTGTGAAATGGCAAAAAACTAGTCCTGCTGAGCTTTATCATTTCTTATTACTTTCTATGGAAATAACTTCCATTACTGGATGCACTTCATGTGTTGACGTTCTTTCTCTATTCCTCCCTGCTCAGCATCCTCTTACTTGCAATAAAACCCATAAAAAGGTTTAGGCACTCAACTTCCTCCCAGTAGACTCTGTTATATTTAGAACTGAGAGAAATTTTTTTCACATGAACAGTTTTGTTGTTTCAGCCAAAAAATAAAAGAACAAATAAAAAGGGATTTCAAGCCTATAATTAACTCTATCTAGAGTAGGTTTCAGCTGACCTGACTTGAGCTGTCTAAGGGTTATGTACTAGCCTGAACTAATCAACATCTCAAGGAGCCAGTAGCAAAAGCAAGGCATTCCAGAGGTTGATGTAGCTGTCACCTTTAGCAGACTGTGCAGAGAAGAGATGAACCACCCCTTGGTGATTCTTGTCTGGTTCTGCTCATTATAGAACAAGTCTGGAGTTTTAAGATAGACCAGGGAAATAAAATTTTAATTGGTTAAAGTTAGGTGACTGCATCTCACCCTTGCTAGTTATGATTAACATTAATAATAAGGGTAATGATATAAGAAATCCCATAATTAAACCCAAAAGATTCTATTTAGTGTTGAGTGAAACCCTTCCTTCCCTCCAAGCAAGTATTTTTCTGCAGAATTTTATTTTTGCAAGAAAATAAGAAAAAGCA
The DNA here is from genome assembly GCA_013400335.1 of Eurystomus gularis. Classification (NCBI taxonomy): domain Eukaryota; kingdom Metazoa; phylum Chordata; class Aves; order Coraciiformes; family Coraciidae; genus Eurystomus; species Eurystomus gularis. The sequence continues at coordinate 63,490 of VZZY01013551.1, forward strand.
TATTGCTTTGTGTAGACCCTGAAGGACTTTTTCAGTTTAGTAACACCAAGAGTAAGAAGAACAGTCCAGTGGAAAGAACCTAGAGCTAGACCTAGAGCTAGGTCTTAAAGGGCTTGATTTCGGCATCGGAATGGTGAACCCACAAAAACCTGTCGTCTACCCAGTGACCCACTATTCATCTGTACACGTGGTGACACTCTCCCTCCACATCATGGGAATTCTGTGAGGACAAAGCCAAAGTTCCTGGATAATCTAGTGAAAACACAAGGAATGGGGCATATCTCCCCTAACTTTAGTGAAGATACCTACAGAGAATCTAGTCACCTCAGGCTCTCTTCATAGTCGGCAAAGTTAACTAAGCACTCAACTTACGATACACAGATATCTGTACTTAGGAGCTTGAGTGACTAACTCAGATACAAGTGTCTACCCTGCACATGCACACATGTATCCCACCATGAAGAATTCTTGTAGCTGCCGTCTGCTCCCACGTATTCCAGAAGCAATTCCTGCTGCTTTGATAGTGCTGGCTGGCACAAGAAACCTGTTGCTGTACATAAAGAAATGTTGAATCTGGCAAACCACTCAGCCAGCACGTGTCCGCATGTTGGCAAAACATCTCAGTTAATCAGGGGTCAAGTGGTGACCCAGGTGACAGGTCATCCACTGAAAGCAGTGACACAGATGGCTATTGGCCCACTGCTGCAGAAGGTCTGGACAGGGACCAAAGCTTTAGTTTCCTCCCATTTTCCAGACATGTTTGCTGCAGGGTAGTTGTTAATTTGGTGTTGGCCAATAGGGTATTTCTCTGCTTCTACAACAAGAGAGAGGATAAAGGTTTGCAACCCTCTCAGCTGCAAATTCCCTCTTTGGGGATGATCCTGGATACCACATTTCATATTATATTGCAGAACAAGCCTGTTGAGGACTATATCAAGAGGCCACACCCTACACAGAGTACAGCTGCCAGCTCATTGCCAGCAAGAAATAGAAGCTATTTCAGGTTGAGTGTAGGGACAGACTGTAGGTCTGAGAGTATCACACCTGCAGCTCCAAGGGCTGGAAGTAGCATGTACAATTCTCCTGATAACTGAAAGCCAAGTGTGCAGCTGTGAAGCTGGGAGCCATTGGGTAAAGGGATGTATTCAAACTCTGCCTGAACAGAGCCAGCTGAGAACATTAGGGATCTAAGCCTTACTTGCAGAAAAGAGGATGTGTCTTGGAAAAGAATGACATTGAAAAGAATCCAAAGGTTAAGACAGATAAGCAAGGCAGCACAAGCTCCTAGAGCAATGCAATGCAAAAAAAAACCCAACTGCCTAATATGATTCTTAGATATATAAGCAAGGAAAAGCTAAATAGATAGAAAGGGATGCCACCAGGACTGTGGGTTACAGAATTCAGCCATGGCTGCTGCAGGCTATGACTGAGTATCATCCTGCCTGCTAACTTCCCAAGCACCATCTTCAAACTGATGAGGGTCTTTGTCCTTTCTGCTCCGATGAGAAAAGTAGCAGTGAATAGCTGGGAGAGGATTTCACTTTGGGAAGACTGCTCGTGTATCAATGGTGCTGCCCAATCTATTTCACAATAGATGTCAGCATCCTAAGCACTGTGTGGTGGGCCTGAAGGTGGTTCAGAGGTGGGACTGCATAATAACGCCAAGATTTAAACTGGTCAATCTGTCTAGTTTAATAAAAGGGCCTTCCTGAAGAAAAACCATTATGTAATCTAATAGAGAAGGTTAGAATGAGAAGCAAAGTCAGACAGATGCAAATTAGACATAAGGCACCTGTTTTTCACCATGAGATGATTAATCATTGGAACTAATGACCAAAGTAAGTATGTAAGCTTCCATCCAAATGTCTTCAAATCAAGGTGGGTGCCTTATGCTTCAGCTAAATTTCAATTCTGGTGTTCAGTATAGGGTCAGTCTAGCATGATGGTATAACATAGGGTACGCAGGAAATCTAATTGCCCCTTGTGATCCTACAAAAGTGACTCTTACATTCTTTCAGGCATTTGAAGTAGTGGCACCAGATTTTCCAAAAAATTAGGCAATCAAGTTCTCAATGCATCTGAAACTTTCTCCTATATCGTGGGACAATTTATCACCCTTTTTATTGTGAATACAGTTTTTATTTCATAGTTCTGCCATTTCACTTGTGGCAGACCTGAAACTTGGTGGACCTATTTTGGAGGCTTCAGAGAGTTATTGATGGTGGGAATACCATTACACACTCTTCCTTTTGACAGAATCATATTAAAAGTGGGATACTATATAAGGCATCATTTTTTCCAGCCCAGCTTTGCAGCAATATACCTTTCAGCATTTTCACAGCAACTATTCTGCATGTTGGTGATTTCTTAATTCCAAAAGCAGATGCCTGTACCACCTTTCCAAAAGCTCCATGTCCAAGAGACTTTCCTGTAAAGAAAAGAAATTTGAGAGATACACTATGTTGAAAGAGAAATCTTGTCAGGAAATGGCTTTCTAGATAATGAATTGAAAAATGTGCTTTACAATGAGTACCACATGTATATTTCAAACATAGATGGTTTAGGTTTTTTGTTTTGTTTCAATTTTTTTTAAGAGTAAGCAGACAAACCAGAAAATAGAGTCATCAGAGGAAATAAATGATATGACTGAAAATTAAATGGAGGTACACTGACTTCTGACCTAATTTTTTCAGTCTAGCTCTGCCAAAGATTTGCTCCTCTTTACCCTGAGAATACTGCACCATGCAGCAGGCTGTGACGCTGCCTGTTATGTCTTCAATAACACAGGGCCCCAACCTAAACTTGCACACGCACAAAGATGCAGCTTGCCACAGACTTTGCTAATCTTTACAAATTAAGCTCTTCCTTCTCAAACAAGGTGTCTTAAAATTATCTTCATTCCAGGGAGGCAGTAGTAACTTTGCATCACACCTCCTGGAGTGCAACCCCTGGTGGTGGTTTTCCCTAGCAATCCCTTGTAGGTTGAGGTCATGGAGAAACTGCAAATCTCTGCAAATGAGACCTTTATGTTTGCAAAAGGAGGTCTGGGGGTTTTATAGTGACAAAGGGGACTTGTAATGACAAATGATGGGTTTGCTCATGGTAGGTACGACTCTTCCAGTTGTCCAAGGGCACACATTTGTGCCGTTGTTATCATCATCATACTGCTAATGAGCAGATCCCAGGACAGTCATCCAGAGGTTCTTGAGATAAATCAGTGGACATCAATAACATTCTCCAGCAGTAGAAGTTGTGTCCCCAGGTAAGACTCTGAGGGTGCTTTTATAAATTGTCTAAAGTTCATTACATTTTATGCCAATCTTGTGATCTTCACAAGTCTTCTTCATGATTTATTAGTGTTTGAAGCAGGGAGTATTGACTACCTCTGTGTTCGTGTGGACAGGCCTGGATGCCCCTGCCCTTCTCAAGTGGCTGGAGGGGTTTTGATCCGAGAGATCTTGTCAGCATATCAGCTAGCGAGAAATTTTATTTCCAAGTAACTATTTTCAGATTGTATTTGTGCTTCATCTTCAGCAGAACCCAGGCACCTACGTGGCTAACAAGAGTATAGCAGCAGGTTTTGTGGTGTATATGAGAAGAGCAGAAAATAAAGGCCAGCTTTCCATATAAAAGTGAAGGGTAACATGTACCATGTATTTATTACTCAGATATGCATATGTGACATAGCCATCTCCATAGGATAATTTCCTTTTCCTGTGATGGAGACCTATTTGACTAGCTTTGCCTTGTTGATGTCCAAGTGAGAGATGAATCCCACCTAGACACTCACAAGGAGAGAAAAAGCGCTGCTGTCAGTTCTAAGTTAAATAGATACTGCCTTTTACATGTGTATCATATTTCTAAACTGTAGTTCTTATTATGTCTGTCAGTAGAAGCAAATAGCATATGTTATCAAAGTAATGGAAAGAAACATGAAGTGGAATATACTAAGCCAAAAAAACCCAATAAATTTATTTTCCCCCTTATGTGCAAAAATACTGCATTTTTTACAGCAAATAAAAGCCCTGAAGAATTTAATCTATGTGGCTGGAAAGCATCAACAAACTGAGCCTTGGTTTGGGAAGGGCACAAATACAGGTGAATCAGTGTATAACTTTGAAAATTTACAGTCACCTTTTTCAGTTATTGCATATAGCTTCTTCATCCAACAGATGTAATAAGAGAAGCAACATTAAGACTAAGGTCTTAATTTCCTTGGTATATTGATATTTTTAGTCCTTAATGTATTGACTGTTAATGGTTTCTACAAGATTAAGTTGCAGTTTGAGGTCCTACAAAACACATCATACCTTTGTTTAATCCATCGCTTTAATCTGTTTCCATCACTGTTAACTCACTTCCCACATCGAGATAACCTACTTAGTCACTACTTGGAAAACATACCAGTTAGCTCATAAAGCCACACAAAGCTGCTAACCTTTCATAAAGGAGAATGAGCACTGGAAACAACACTTCCTTCTCTAAACAACGGTTGTGATTTAATGGGAAACTGTAATAACACTTGATGTATTAGTCTTTGTTGCTCCGCTATTGTTTGTACCTTGCTAAATGTTAGCACAGAATAGGGCTGCTTTAACTTTTCAGCGTGTAGATTGACCTCCACAGTTTAGTGTGTAGATTGTGTCTCTGACTAACAGATTGCTTTTGCAAATGCCCTTGTGTTTGCACACAAAGTAATTACAAAATTATTAAATGGAGCAATTAAACAGAGGAATATTAAGTTGCCCAACCACCTGAGCAGTCAACTTGTCGCAGCCTTCAAGCAGATACTCTGTTTGTGTGTGGGGTATGAAATGTTGCGGCATTTACATCCACACCAAGGAAGCAAAATACTCAAATTATATTTTCTGCATTTGACTTTGGCTTCTTGGGGCAACTCAGAACTTATTAAAGTGGACATGTCCATCAGTCAAGGAGTTTTTGGATCAGGAGGTTTCCATTTCAGTACCATTTTAGCAGGGTCCTTCAAGCATGTGAGTTACTGGACTGGGATAGCAGAATAATGCACTTGCAGATACTGCTCTCCAGGTCTGTGGGAAGGCAGAATCTCAAAGGTGTATTCGTTTCTCAGGTCTTTTGCCACAGTTTGAGTCATCTGGGTTTTCCCCGTGTGCAGCTTCATGTTTTCCATTATGCTATGTATGACAGCTCTGCATATGAAGAAGAACAGGAAATGCTCTGCTCGCTGCCAGCACTGTGGGCTTGCAGTGCACAGGAGGGAGCAGGGCTCAGGAAGCCATCTACCACCAGCGTGTTTGACGTTATGCAGAGGCATGTGACAACACTCTCTGGGCGTCCTGCACCATAGCATCAGCAGTGCATGACCTCTTATAGATTAGGAAGGTTAAGCCCAAGAGTAAGGTGAGAAATTCATGATAGCTCAGCTAACACTTATGCTGGACTGCAACGTTATCACCGACTGCACTGACAGTGATTTATAGCACCAGCATTTTCTGCCTAATGAAAAGATGACATTTTACTCCCAGTCACACTAATCTATACTGAATGTTAATTATCCTGACTTCAGTGGTGCCCAAATGAAATTTCCTGTAACATCTATAGCTCTTATAGCTGAAGAGGGAGTCCTGTTATATAAGCATTGCATCACAGCCATAGGCTGTGTGTATGTTTGGTGGAGGAACACATAGCAAAGGAGATGTGGGCTGAAAGGAGAGACTTATTTGCAAAAGTTACAATAAATATGTGTCCTGGAGGATAAGTAGGTGGAAAGAGAAAACCAGACATATCTGATGCTGGAAGGGGTTGCATTTCTAAGGAAAAATATTTTTTAAAAACCATAGAAGCACATATTGTGTTTGTGAGATGCTAATCCTCAGAGCCTGCCAAGGTTACTCAAAGACTAAGCCAACTGCCATGTAAGCAGGACTTGCTCTGAGCTAATCTAGCATACTGAACATACTCAACTTCTCTGAATCTGGTTCTCATTCATTGTCAGCATTCTTTATTTGTTTACACCAATTCTTCCACTTTTAACTCATTCTCTGGTCATCATTCCTCACCTCCAGACTCCAAACACCACCCCTGTAAGACGTGGGTTTTTCTTTGGTGTTTACATTCCATTTCTGCTTGATTCTTTCCATGGGATTTACATAAAAATAAAGCATCGCATAAAACAGCAATCGCATTGTCTGCACATCAGGCTCTTGGTTCATCATTGTAAGAAAACTGTTTGAAGATTGAGGACACTCCAGCACGAGGTTATGTTTCAGCATTCCCAGAACTGTGTATGACAATTATACATCACTAGCAATACATTTCAGCTGTGCTTACCCACATCTGGTCACCTTGTGACTTCTAGCAAGCAAACTAAACGTGATCCTAATTGTATGCATGTTTTAATCACCCTCTGTCCCTGATCCCTGGGGGACAGAAGGAATCTGCTACAGCTCCTAGTTAAAATGCAGGGGTTTTCTAGACCTTGCTGTAGGACAAATGTAATGCAGGTCTGAAAGAACAAACAGCACTACAGCAACAGGCTGAGCCTGTCACTGATATTTTAATGTTGACCCTCTTGCTAAAATCTGTATGGTTTCTGAAGGGATTCCTCAACTTCAAAAGCTGGTCCTATCCTTGTGCCCTCCTCGTCAGCCCCACAGTAGGTTAAGCAAGTAAGGAATGCTCCCAACCCCAAGTCTTTCTTTCTGTAGGCAACCTAGCTGTAGGTTCAAATTTTCCATGGATATTTATTTATGCATGGACTCAGGTGTCACATTCTTGCACTTTATGGTGCACCAACAAGAATGTTTATAAATCTGCAGCACAAAGGGAAAACAAGGAGAATGTGCTGGAGAGAGAAGGAAAGGGAGAAACAGGGAATGATATAGTGTGGCCTGTGAGGACCCATTTCTGTGTAGGTATTTTTCCAAATGAGTACATAACCAGGTTACAAAGGAAGAAAATCCCAGTAAATGCCAAAGGCCAGGCTCCTGAGTCTAGAGACACAAGCATCCCAGTCAGCAGTCTGATTTGGGAGCCTTCAGTTGCCCTGTTTTTATGTTGTGTTTTAAATAAATCAGTCTGCAAAAACTAGAGTGCAGCATTCTTGTCTGTATTCTTCTATGACAAGGCGATCTGCTTAGTGGATGACGGAAAGGCTGTGGTTGTTGTCTACCTAGATTTTTTTAAAGCCTTTGACACCATTTTCCACAACATTCTCCTGGAGAAAATGACTGCTCATGGCTTGAGTGGACGTATGCTTCACTGGCAGGCTGGGCCCAAAGAGTGTGGTGAATGGAGTTAAACCCAGTTGGCAGCCAGTCACAAGTGGTGTTCCCCAGGGCTCAGTACTGGGGCCTGTTCTCGTTAACACCTTTATCAGCCATTTGGATAAGGGGATCAAGTGCACCCTCAGTAAGTTTGCAGACAACACCAACTTGGGCAGGAGTGTTGCTCTGCTTGAGGGTAGGAAAGCTCTACAGAGGGATCTGGACAGACTGGATTGATGGGCTGAAGTTAATAGTGTGAAGTTTAACAAGGCCCAGTGTTGAGTCCTGCACTTCATTGACAACAACCCCATGCAACGCTGCAGGCTTGGTGAGCAGTGGCTAGAAAGCTGCCCCGTAGAAAAAGACCTGGGCATGTTGGTCAATAGCTGGCTGAAGATGAGCCATCAGTGTGCCCAGGTGGCTGAAAAGGCAAATAGAATCCTGGCTTACAGGCCTCCAACTGGACTCTGAACTGCTGATCAGCATACTTTGGGCTCTGTCATTCAGCCAGTTCTCAATCCACCTCACCATCCACTCATCTAACCCACACTTCCTAAGCTTACCTATGAGGTTGTTATGGGATACAGAATCAAAAGCCTTGATGAAGTTGAAATGGCCTCAGGTTGGGCTGGGGAAGTTTATATTGGATATTAGGAAAAATTTCTTCACTGAGAAGATTATCAAGCACTGGAACTGGCTGCCCAGGGAAGTGGTGGAGTTACCGTCCCTGGAGGGCTTTAAAAGATGTGTAGATATGGCACTGAGGGACGTGGTTTAGTGGTGGACTTGGTAGAGTTAGGTTAATGGTTGGATTTGATGATCTTAAAGGTCTTTTCCAACCTAAGTGATTCTATGATTCTATTTTAGTTTTCCTACCTGGAGTCAAAATATATATATATGGAAAGTCATGTAAACAGAGTCAGTCAGTCCTAAATGCTGTAATTCAGTCATGGACCAGGGCACTTGGCATGGAACGGCTCACACCAAACCTGGCAGTATGTAATGCTGTGTTTCTAAAACACACCCATCTCCTCTTTACCTGCAGTTACAGGAACATCTTATTCAATCACTGCAAACTCAATGTGAAGTATGCAAATATTACCTAGTTTAAGCCTTTCCCTTGCAATTTCCCACTTGCTGGCATCATAAGGCAGGCGTTCACATTGCTCATCTAAGGGGACTTCATCAGGATCCATTATGATTGAGAGATAATGGTTGGTCTTCATTTCGGAGGAGTAAGGCTAGAAAAGAAAGAATATTGAGAAATTAAAAGGAGGAAAAGGGTATCTGTCAGCATCTTTTTGTTTGGATAAAGGGCTCCAAGTTAATTCTGTCCATGGGGCTGCATGTTTCACAGTGCAATAAGTGGTTTGGCGAAGCTCTCTTTGGCTTTTTGATATGTTGCAAGACTTCTTATGTAAGAGAAACTCCTTCCTCTAGATTTCCTCCTATGTGACATACTGGTTTCTTCAGTGAAATCTATGTGGATCTATATTAACATATGGTGTTATGACACAGGTCCTTTGCACAGTTAAGAGAAATATTTTTGGCAAATGACTAAACATTGCTGATGAAAATGACCTTCCTTCATGATTGTCCAAAGCAAGAAGTGGCCATATGCAACAGATGGAGTTCAACTGCCAGTGTTTATTTTTTCCATATACCCAGCAAAGATAGGTCATATGTGGTTAGAAATAGTGCAAGGCTAGTTGTCAGGAGATTAAATATTCTAAATTTCAGCAACTGATCACAAATTTTCAGAATTTTTTTATTCCTTGGTATAATTTCTGGCAAATTTACTGAAATTATCTGAGTTTGAAGGATTTTATAAACACCCAGATGCAAACATGATGTCAAATGAATCTGCCAGAAGTTCATTTTCTACTGAGAAAATGGATTATCTACTTCACATGAGAAATGCAAAGAAAGATGAACTTAATCTCAACATTTCCTGCAGTCCATCCATTTTGAAACATATTTTCCCTCGTAGAGCACCTAGATGGCCATTCTAATCCCCTGGACTTTTCTTGGCACAGGAGCACTTATATTTTTATAGAAAAGACGTAGTGTTTGCTCTGATTTCCTGGCTATTAGTTGGAATTTATGGAAAATCTGTTGAACTAAGCTTCTTAGTGTTGCTTTTCCTAAACTCATTGAAAGAGCATGTGGGCACAGACAGAAACACACAAACAGTTTGAGAATGATATTACTGTCTGTCTATGCTTTGGTTACAAACATAACTAGACTAAAATGACAATAGCTCATAGCTCCTGTTTTAGTTGCCTTTCACCATCTCAAACAACCAGAAAGATGGTCCCAAGGAGGACGGCATGGTTGCCTGGGGAAAAGTCAGGTGGCATAAAGCCTGGCTCCAAACCATCCACTGACCCTGGTCAAGACATGGTTAAGTGGGATACAGATAGAAACAGAAGCATGTGGTGCTCCAGAAATATAATTTCTTGTTAGAGATGTATGTACCAGACTGCTCCTACCAGTCACCTCAGAAGAGCTTTTAAGTGGACCCATCCCAGAAAAAGCAATAGGGGAGTGGGAAGGTGCAGAAAGCTTCCTACAGTTCTTTATTCAGATACACTGAATACAAAATCTTTGGCACAATGAGAGATTTGAAACAACATTTTGAATGATGAAGAATTGTTAAGTATATAATTTGTCCCTGTATGAGTAACAGGCTTTAAGAAAATGCTCTCAAAGAGCATATAAACATTTTTTTCTGTTGTGGCAACATAGTTTGCATATGAAATTTAATTCAGAGATATTTGCAGCTATGAATCTTAGTGAGTAAGGGTTTGTAATTGAAACACAGACAACACCATAAACATAGACCAACACTAGGTGGAAAGACTCATCTGGAAAGGAGCCTTCACATGTCATCTAGCTGAAGTCCCTTGTTCTACAGCAATGATGATTATTTTATTATCTTTTAACCATCTAACAAGCAAATGTCAAGTTTTGGTACCATAACAAATAAAAAACTCTGCAACCCTTTTTTATGCTTAAAATCTATATTTTTCAAAAGGTTTGCAGTCATGTTATGAATTGCTCCATCAGTGCTGGTAAGAAAACAGAACTGGTTCCATTTGCTTTGTAATTTCTCTTACAGCTACAAAGTTTCTCCACAGCTTCCACTGACCTCTATTTTTCTTTCCCCCCCAAATCCTACTCATTTCTCCTTATGAAGGTTTATGGCAGTAGGAAGGCAGGTGGAGTGGCTGTTGCCAAACTGCCCTGGTTTGGAAGTCTGGTCCTGCTTTCCCATCAGTTAATAGAAGTTTTCAGTGTAAAACCTAAGATACAGGGAGGCCTTAAGGCAGGTTGAGATAAAATGGTCTGGTGGGCTGCAGTCAACCTTTACCAATCATCACGGAGCTTGGCCAGCTGGAACATGCTCAGCCATGGTGGCTGTGGGCAGATCCCTGTGGCACCATGTTGTGGTACCCCTTGGGCTGGGCAAAGGAGGGCAGCCGGGGCTCAGCACTGCTGTGGTGTAGGAGCTGGGGAGAAGGGAACATGCAGCTGTTCCTCATCTCATGTACTGCAGTGCACCCCACTGTTCCAATACCTCCCTTCCCTCAAATCAAAGCTCCTACAAGTTGCTCTGACATCTTTCTGCACTACTGAGGAATTGTAGTTCCTGTTTATGAGAGCTGCTGTGGTTTAACCTCCACACAATGCAGATATGGTGCTGTCAGCAGAAAGCCACTTTAAACCATCACGGTCAGCCTTGGACAAGAGAGAGGATCAGCTGCAGGGGCAGTTAACATTTTCATGCTGATGTAGGACCGTCTGCTCTAGAGGCTGCACCACCAGAACTACTTCAGTAAAACATCACTTTGGAAGTGATGTAATTATATCAGACACTGTGTGCAAACCAGACCTCAGCATGCTCTGTGAAGATCAGTCATTCCCATTCACTCAGATCTTCAAAGCCATTAAGATGCCAAACCTTCACAACTTTTAAGGGAATGGGGATGCCTTTGGTGGGAGTCAGGCGCTCAAATGCTTGCAAGTCTCAGAGCCTTGCCCCCACCTCGGCTTTGCTTCCTGGCTTACTCATACACAGCTCTGCAAATCACAGTTCCCTGGGCACCCATCAGCAGCCTGGTGGTTGCACAGAGAGCAAAGGTGAGCAGTAAGTAAAGCAGATTTTTATTTGGTAGACTCATGAATCCCAGTAGCCTGGGAAGGGTTTTCTGACATGAGCAAAGGGCTGGTGAGGAGAGACAAGTGCCGCTGGTAGCTCCCTGTCTGTTCTTACCCTCTTCAGCTTGCGAATGAAGAGGGTCAACAGGAGCCAAAACAGTGTCGCAGCCACGCAGGTACAGGTCAGGGTTATTAACTCCACGTTTGACCTCTCTGATGTGCCTGGGAAAATCAAGTGGTAAATATTTTAGAAAATGACCTGCAAAGCAAGTGCACTTCATGTTTTTTTGCCATTAAAATAAAATACCAGGAAGGACCAGCTTCTTTTCAATGGGGTATTAATCTCTGCTTGGACTGCCTCACAGAGCCTGGAAAAAAAAATGGTCTCCCCAGAAAAGCCATTGTATTAAACACAGCAAAATTGAATTTGATCCATCCATAAGTTTTTCAGCAAAAAGTCAGCTCTTCCTTGGAGTGCAGGAGGTAAAGTAAATCAGATTGAGGATGACCAGTCAGATAATAATTTCCTTTTGAGGTGGGAATTCAGCTGCAGCATATTTGTAGCCAAATTTTCTCTGTGTGAGAATGTGTGTGGGCCTGTGCATGCAATTTCACCACCCTCCTCCTACAACAGCAAAACTCATCTGGCCAAGCCCACATCTGAGAGAGCGGCAGAGGTCTTGAAAACACTTCCCTCCCCAGCAGCCTTTGGAGAGGATGGGGCTGCATGGAGAGGACAGCTCTGCTGGCTCTTCCCTAGGGGCAATGCTGCTATGAAAGAGCTGCTGCTAATGCACAGGAGAAGCTCCAGGGAGGGCTTTTGCTGGTGTCGACACTGGTGAATCCAGGTGTGACCCAGGGCATACCGCAGTGCTGCTGCTAAGGTTTTGCTGTCCAGGATGCTTGATGCCTTCCTTGGGCACTGTGCCTGCTCTGCCACAGCTCAGTGAGCTCTTGCATGCTATTGACTGAGCCTTCCAACCCACACCTCCATCCCAGCCGTGCTGGAACCATACCACCCCTCACCAAAGAGGTCACTGAGGGAGAGCTGGGGGCTCCCTTGGAGGCTCACGATGTTGCCAGCAGGAGTCCATCACATCTTGCTCTCATGGTCTGAATGGATCCAGACTGACACATGCAAGCTCAGCTCAGCCTTGTAAAACATGGCACAGGGATCTTGAACTCCAACCCTACTTGGCAGAAATCTGGGTTGTAGAGCCTAGCGCTCCCTCCAACCTACCGGTCCCTTATCAGGGTCTGTGGCCTCAGGTCTCCTGCCAGTCACACCAGCAGCATAGGGCCAGGCTCCCCGAGGGCACATGGGACCCTCTCCTTCCCCAGCGTCACTTTGCAGAACCTAGCTATCAGGGAGCTGGGAGAGCTCTCCAAAGCAGGGAACAGATTAAGCACAGAAATGGAAAAACAAAAACAATAACAACTGAAAATGGAGCAGCAAGAAAACATGAACATTCGAAATCTAGAGAGTACTAGACCTCACTGACAGATCTTAAAAAAAAAGCCAAAATAAAATTCACTTCAGACTGCTATTCAGGGACTTGTAAAACGGTTTCAGAGCAGTCTGTTTTGCAAATCCTGTGATCTTGTGAAAATACCATACTTGCCACAATATGTTTTCCATTTGATTGGTAGCACATGCAAAAAAACAACCCCTCATGCACTGCCTCATATTCTGAGACATCCTCCAGAGACAAAATGAGAGGACAAGGAGGAATAGTTCTGACCATGATTTCACAGTGGTTTTGTCAACTGCACTTGCAGCAGGTTCAGACCCTGGGCAGCTTGGTGTTACACCTGATACATGAAAAAGGGTTGATTGATGTCTTGCTGGTGGGCTTACTGGGTAATCCAGAGGGATGTGTTGCCTGGTTTTAGGCAAGGCTACAGAGCTTTGTTCAGAGGTTTAATTGCTTCCTGTAGCTGTAGCTTAACTAGAATAATATCCTCCTTCTCCAAAGGTGATCATCAGATTTGCATTCATACCTTCTATCTAAGATTTCTCTGGCATGTCTATTCTGGAGCTTTGAGAATAACGCTCATTGAAGAAAAATATACCGCAACTACAAATGGAGATATAAAATGTCTACAGCTCCAAAATACCAAGAGTGTTAATGTTTAACAAGTATTTGTTTCAAAGGCTTGATTTAGATATGGGACACAGTGATGACACAAATGATACAGCCTAATGCAGCTTGCCTACTCTCTAACATAAGGTTTTCCTTTTACATATGGATACGATCCCTTTGCTTCTAAGCAGTACCTCTGCAGATGGCGAGTAATAGTTCCTGACATTTATTCAACAAAACCTGGAGGGACTGAAGGTTCATTTGTTGCCACTGCTCCATATGGCAGGACTCAGAAAACCCGTGAGGCATGGTATGGCCAGTCCTGGAGTGGAAGGCAGCAACTCCCTCACTGCTACTGTATGCTGCCCAAGAGTTAGTGAAGAGATGTGAAGGTGCTGTCTTTGAAATGTCCAAGTGAATTTAGGCAATCAGAAAGCATTTCTCTAGGTTGGGGTTGGGATGGGTTGTCAAATGCCAGATTCCTACTCTTGCTAGAAGCCTTACAGCCAGAGCTATCTGAGTGTTTCTCAGCTTGGTAGGAAAAAGTTTGATTTGAGACAGAACAGGCAGAACACTCAGAAGAGGGCTTAGGATCAGCAAAGTTTGGAGAGGCTGTAACCAGGACTAAATCCCTCTGTTTGGTAGCCCAAGATTTCTGGCTCCCCCTTAAATGCCTCCCAGACCTTTCCCCACCAGCCACCTCATTAGGCACAGACTTTCCCCCTGTGCAGATCTGCCCCATCTGCCTGACTTGCTGTGGCAAGAGGCAGCCCCCTTCCTGCCCCAGAGTCCCTCTGAAAGCCCTCTCTGCACTGGTCCATATCTCTGCATGCTGCAGAGGGGTGAGGAGTGGGCAAGTGAATAAGTGCTACCAGAAGAAGCTCCTCTTTCTCAGCAGTGACTGGAACGACCAGGACCATGCAGATGTGTGGGTACGAGAGCCTGGATTCTCCAGGCATGAGCTTGGGCTGCCATGGGCCCTGTTATTAGGATTTCAGTTCTAAACATCTAGTGCAACTCTATGTCAGCTGTCAATCAGGGAAAAAGCAATGCCTGGGGCACTAACACCAATCTGCAGCACCCAGACCACCACTCACCCCTACACCAGTGTAGTCTACCCTGCTTAATTCGAGAGATCTCATGATGAGCAGAGTAGCACTGGACTGGTGATCAGAGATGTTAAGGGAATTCCATCCTTGAAGGTTTTAATGACTTGGCCAGACAAAGCCATCACTGACTGGATGTAGTGTTGGCGACGATCCTGGTTTGAGCTAAGGTTGAACTGGAGCCCTCCAGGACTCCCTTCCAACCCCTTTTGGTAGTCCTCTGAGGAAACAGGAGTCCAAGTATCCCCAGATGTTTGCCTTTTCTCTTATATTCACCCACATAAACTAAGTGAATCTCACTGAGTAGCTGAGAGAATTCCAATTAAACTTCATGGAAACATTGCTGATGACTTCAGAGTCAGAGTGACCCAAAAGGCACATAGACTTTTTGAGATACGAAGTCATAAGGATAGATAGATAGATAGATAGNGACCCAAAAGGCACATAGACTTTTTGAGATACGAAGTCATAAGGATAGATAGATAGATAGCGGGACAGTTATTTAAAAAACAAACACCATTTTCATAGTGTGGGGATAGTTCCATGAATGCTTAATAAATGAGATACTTTCCTTTTCATCAGCTGGGATCATATGAAGTTATCAAGCATCAGTTTTAAGCTAGGGCATGTTACTGTATTCATTTGCTTGTTATACGTCTGAATTTCAGTGAGCATGATCTGTAGAAGGTGCTCCTTCCTTCATCAACATAATGGTTCATCATCAAATGGTGTAGCACCTCTGCAACTAACTGTATTGCTGGCTCCTGCTGAGAGGGGCTGTGAAGGTCCCCAGGAGGAGAAGCAGTGCAAGCCTTTCATGGCAAGTCATCCACTCTGCAGGCAGGATGACCTCCCAAAGGAGAGACGCCCAAGACAGTCTGTGTTGTCCCTGCGCCCAGCAGCTTGTGTCCCCAGGCTTTTAGGGACACACTGCTTTCCGCCTGCTGGGTGCTCTGGCAGCCATCTGCTGTTCCCTTCCTGTCCTTGCAGATTCACTGCCTCTTCAGTTCCTCAGCCAAGAGCAAGCGGGTAGCTTGCTCTGACATGTCTACAAATGTGGCCCCTCTTCTCCTTAGACAGCCCAGCAAGCACGGCTTCCAAACCAAACATGGCCTGTGATTATTTAAAGACATCCCTTTGATTCCACCATCCATTCATCCACCTCAGATACAAAAATAACACATTGTTTTATCTGTGAATATAAGAATGTTTTTTCAAAGGAAATAAAGAGAGCAGACAGTTTCCTTCCTGACTCATTCACAAACTACTCTTCCAATCTGCTAAACACAGCCATTGACACGAGGCGTTGCTCTGCTCCCTTTATCTGCAGGCCCACACTCAGAGAGCCGCTGGGGTGGAGAGAAGGCTTTGGTGCTATACTCAGCAGCAAGTTGCAGGGTCTGTATTTCTCAGAAAGACAAGCAAGTGACAAAGCCTAGAGAGAATTAGGCTGCCCAGAGAGGTGGTGGAGTCTCCACCTTTGGAGATATTCAAAACCCACTTGGATGCCATCCTGTGCAAACTGCTCTGGCAGTGGGGCTGGACTAGATGATCTTCAGAGGTCCCTTCCAAACCCTATCATTCTGTGATTCTGTGAGAGCCCTACATTTAAGCCCTGGTGTCATGCCTCCAGGCTCAGGGGATGGGGTGAGAGGCTGCCATACTCTGGGAGAGGGACAGACACTCCCAGTCAGCATAGGAATGAGTGAAAAAATACTCCACTGATGTCCCTTCATGTAGTAGGAAGAGAAAAGGTGGAAAGGCATTTTCCTTGACTATAGTAGAAAAGACAAACTCTCTCTCTCTTTTTCTCATCCAATCTCAAAGCTATAAATTTTAATATGGTAGACTTCATCTCCTGCTTATTTAAGAGCTCCCACAGGAGTCACACAAGAGCATTGCCAGTGAGTCCCTCAGCACACATCACCAGAGAAGAAACCTTCCTGGCTGCTCTTTTTTCTCTCCTCTGGATCAGAGACTAGGAGATAATACTTCCTAGAATGTTTGTGGTTGTAATAAAAAGCTGAGCTACAATGATGTTAAAAATCAATACAATAATGAATTACATTGTCCAGGGCTATCAATTAATAGGATGCATTAGACAGCAAGCACTTAGGCATAAATTATTCTTTTAGCTATTATAGCAGCCTAAAACTTAGCATTATTCATAAGGAGATAGGTGTTTTTAACTCTATTGCACCAGTAAGGCCAGCCCACACATACATATACTTATCCCTGACCTTTTAAAGCAAAAACATCACTGTGTCATAAACAATCACCATAAATTGAGACTGCCAACACACTCATGGCAGAAAATCAACACTGATTTACTAGCTGCAATTGTCTTCTGCTGTAAGCTAGTATTGAAATACTCAGTAGTACTCAGCTACAATCAGCAATTGTATAAGAACATCCACAGAGACATAATCCCTGCCTGAGAGATCTGCTGGTAATCATATTGCCTTCTACAAAGAGAAACTAAGTGTATCTAGGGCTTTTTACTTAACATGTGGGATCAATAAGATAGGTTATGTCAAATTAAATTAATACATGTCACTGATTTATACAGAGAATGTCAATCTACTTTACTTAGCTCATAATATATCATGGAATCATAAAATGGTTTGGGTTGGAAGGGACCTCAGAGATTATCTAGTTCCAACCCCCTGCCATGGCAGGGACACCTCCTACTGAACTAGTTGCTCAAAGCCCTGTCCAACCTGGCCTTGAACACCTCCAGGAATGGAGCAAATACAGCCCCCCAGGGCAACCTGTTCCAGCGTCACACCACCCTCAGAGTGAAGAATTTCCTTCTAATTTCCAATCTAAATCTACCCTCTTCCAGTTTGAACCCATTAACCCTTGTCTTATCCCTACAGGCCTTTGTGAAAAGTCCCTTCCCAGCCTTCTTGTAGGCCCCCTTCAGATACTGGAAGGCTGTAATATGAACCAAGAGGGTATTCAGTGAAACTGAAAAGTCTCTAAATAAACTTTATTTTTATGTAATGTAAGATTAGTTAATAGAAGTCACTACCACAGGCCTGAGTTAAGCTTGGCAGAAGGCAGAATGCTGAACATTTAAATGGATAGCAAAACAACTCCAGTAGTGATTACAGAAACTTTTTACAAGTACCTTTGAAAAATACATGTGTAGCTATCACTAGGCTAAAATCTTCTAGTCTGATTTGGCAGTTCACTTTACATTGAAAATAAACAAATGAAAATATCCCAGGCGTCTAATTTCTATGGAATTAACCTGAAATGGGAAAATGAGTGGTCAAAAGAGTATTCCTTACTCTGTTTTTTGTTTGTTTTGACAATACTAAATTTACATTTGTCTTCTACCCTGACCTGATCTTTGTTGGGTTGAAGCAATTCTTCTTTTTAGGTCAGTGTAAACAAGCTCTGAGTTAGCATTTCCTGCTAGGCTTCCTTTCCAACCTGGGATGCTTCCCTTGCTAGGACTTCCTTCAAACTGCTGCCTTCAGAGACCACCACATGAGCCCCAAGTCATACCCCCACCCTTCCAGCCTGAAAAGGAACATCACCCTGGCCAGCTTACTCTTCCCATTTAATGTTGTGCTTTACCTTGTACCGTGACATATGCTGTACTCTCCACGGACCCTTTTAAGTTGGTGGCTATACACTGATAAAGTCCTTCATCCTCCTCTTTTACTCTTTCAATAAACAGCATTCGGCTTCCAGGCCCTAAAATTATTCCTGTGAAATGAAATATTTTGCAATGAGAGGGAGCCAGGATATAAACAAAAACAGGTCCTTGTGTAATAGTATCTGCTTTAACTTCTTCTCCAAAGGAATTGGAGCCACAGACTGCACAGCACAATGTTATCTGTAGGAAAGCCAAATATACTCGGATGCTTTGGGAATCTTTTGGAAACCGGAGTTTACAAAGTACTTGTATGAGTGAAAAAGCTCAGCCTAAGGGAATGATCTTGGGAGCACGTGATACTGTGTATATTGATTACCATTGTGCCTAGGCTTTCATCCAGGTGAACTTTTTGGTGTGTCTCCAGCTTTTAGAAAATGAGTGGTGTGATTACTGCACTTGCAGGCATAGGTCTGCCCCAGAAGCAGCTCAAGCTTAGAGCGCTTCCAAGACTCAGCTTCGTGCATCCACGTTGACCTTATGGACAGCAAACTTGCTCCAAATTTCACTTGCCCATGTGGCATGGAACAATGGGCCCCTTCACAGAAGGACCCCAACTAGTGCAAAAAGAAGCCCCACAAGGTCTACCCTAAAACATAGGAGTTACCTGAAGTTTTCAACATTTTGTTTATTCCAGCTAGGTCAGGCTGGAAGCCAGTCAGGGCAATACTCCAGCAAGCGAGGAAAAGGCAGGGAGTAAATTCGGCCTAAGGACTGCATCTAAGACGCTTTATAGCCAGGAAATGTGCAGTCAAGTACACACTTGTGTGTTTGGTTGCATCAGAACTACTGTCTCATCCAAATGTATTCCCACTATCTATTTCAGGCACCCAACTAAAGTGCTCTGGCCTACCCTCTAGAGACATCTTCCTGGCTCCTAACTTCATTTGTTGCATTACACCCAAGTCAGACACATAACATCCATTTTAGAAGATAGTGTTAGTAATGCACATTACAACAATGTGGTCACTGTACATCTTCATGTAATCTGGCTCTAGATTAAGTTTTGTGCCTGGGCTGAAAGTTTGCACAGGCTTGTAACTCACTTGGAGAAATCCTCAGAGTTTCTTCCAGTTGCCTTTATTCTTGCTATAGCAATTTCGAATTGTCCAAAGACAGAATCATAATCATAAACTTTCTAAAACATTCTTATTGAAAAAACTACACTTAGGGTTCAAGTTACTACAGACCAAATCTTGAACATTTTTGCTGAGCCTGTAACACTAGTTTATTGAGTGCTTCCGATCCAAATATGGATGAATTCCTGTAAGAAAAGTTTTGCCTTTTCCCCCCCATCATTCATCTCCACCTGAAATCTCCAAGGAACAATTCCATGACTGTGGTGCCAGCAAAGCTGGACATGTAGCCTTAGATGATCTTTGAAGTCACATTCTAGACACAGCAGTAAACATCTCCCAAAGTTTTCCTGTAGCTGCAGCATGCCACCTGAGAGGCTGTTCCTTTCTGCTACATGACACCTGGATTCCTCTGTTGCCAGCAGACACATTTTGGTTTTGGGCACTCCAGATAAGGATTTAATCTGGTGGCTAGGCTGTGAATCAAAAACAGACTTTGCATGCCTGACCACAGACTGTCCCTGGTACTCCTACACACATCACACAAACTTGGTTTTCCCCTGCCTAGCTATACACTGGTCAAGACACCTGATCCTTAGGCTCCCTCTATAGTAAATGGAGAGAAATATGTTTCTTTGGAGATGACTCTCCTAAGATGCAAATTGAGAGTTATTTTTTTTTGACTGACTCCATAGAGACCTGTTGTGCCTACACTTCCAGCCTGGCTGAGATTTTGAAGTGCGACATAATGACCCAGAGCACCTGGGTTGCTGCCTGTCTGTAATGTCTGGGCAATACGCTTGCCTTATGTCCAGGTACCGATGCCAATGACTCTGCAAATGGCTCCCTAAGGCAGATAGGTAAGTAAAAAGGCTGTAAAAGGTAGGCCAGTACACAGAGCTCTCACCTGATTCTTCTTGTATTTCCTCATGATTTTTAAACCAGGATATCTGGGGCTCAGGGATGCCACGAACCTGGCACTCCAACATGGCAGAGCTACTGGTGTTCACTGTCTGATCCATAAGATGCCGCAGCAGTGCTGGTGCCTCTTGAGCTACAAGACAAAACAACACCTCCATTTTACATTCTTGTAAGTGTGGGGGTTTAATTGTCTTCCCTACCAGCATTTTACTGATATTAAAGATTGTTATGGCTCTTCTACCCAGTTCATTGTTCACAGGTTTTATTTACTGTTCCAATTTGCTTTGGTGTGTACAGAGTACTCCCACTACTTAGCAATAGCAGGTTATGATGACCAGTGAAGACCCAATGATGACATTGTTTAAAAGATTTCCTCAGTTCCATTACGAACCACATCTGTTTAGTGTAAGCAATGAGTTTCTATGAAAGCTCAGAGTTTTGCTTCACAAGAGAAACAAATTGTGACACCAAAGTTTTTAACAAATAGCAGGACATCCTTGAAGCAGAGTATCTCTGCATTGCTGATAGCACCATGCGACTCTGTACACCACGATACCCATGAATGTGACTTTTATCAACTTACTTTAAAGAGTACAGTTACAAATCATATTCAGTAACTCACATCATCTAAAATCAGAAACCATAACCACAAAAGCATTGTATTACATGTCCTAAAGTCTTTATAAATTCTTCCACTTTTGCGTTTCACGTATTTGGACGAACGCAACAAGGCCTGGCCAAACCACACCATAGCCTGCCTGCCAAGTGTGTTGGTGAGAAATGTGTCTGTGTCCTCTGGCATTCCACAGATGTTGGAAACCTTGATGGCAGGGACTGAAGATGAGTGCTAACAGGCCACACAGCATAGCAACACCACTCCTGTTTTATCTACTGACATTATTAAACAATGTAATAAAGCATTTCCATCCCAGTCAGTGACAATGAATATTGGAAGCACAACTCATCTGTTCTGCTTCTGCTCGAGGGCCTCCCAGAAGGCCGCTTCAAAAACACTCTATAAACATCATGTTAAAGTCATCTCTGAAAGAAGCAAACCAACAAATCCTTCTAATAGTCGTTTCAACTCTTTGCCACTCCTTTCCCCATCACAGGCTGTTTTGACAAATTGACAATATTAGCAACATTTATGCACATTATATGGCAACATATTTCTGTCACATTTGCAGCTCTCACATAATCCTTTTTGATATTTTGGTCCCTTTAAAGCAGTGATGGAGAATCCACGGAGCTCCTGAGAAATCTCACAGACACAGACGCTCTGCAGATTCCCTCAAATTCTCGTCTTGCAAGAACCGATTATTTGCAATCTTTCCCTTCAAGGACACTGCCAGGATCAGCAGTTCATTCAGTCTTACTAACATGGTAAGACACACATTACAATATGTGAAACAAAATAAAACCAAAACAAAGCAGAAACAAACTCTTTGCAAATATTTTCTTTTAGATTGCAATAATTACCTATATACCAAGTTCAAGTATAGTATCAGTTGAATTTCTGACATTCTGTGTTTAGAAGATTATTCTCTATCCTTTCAGAAGAACTATCAGACATTTACATCTTCACAATCATTCTGTTAATAGTTGTAAATAAAAACTCAGCACCCATGTACCACCAGCTTATGCAGTATGTATGAACTCTGTAGCACTAAAAGCCCTTTTAAATTATCTCTGCTATGCTTGTACCCCTTGAAATTAATTCCAGCATGGTCATGACCAGTTCAGGCTTTTCTGAGCTGCAAGTCTGTAATTTCCACAAGCAATACTACTTTTTGTTTACAGTGCAGTAGACAACTTGTTCCCTCTACCCAAACAGTAATGCTCATGAGAGAGACTCTAAAGTAAATTATTCATCACATATTTACACAATATTTGCCTTGCAGCCAAGAAGATTGCCCTCTTCTCATTGATACCTCACCTTGTTTTTTGAACAGTTCTCATTTTCTCATTTTTCACTACACTATCTATGAACAGGCACCATCTGATGCATGTCCACATACGCATGCTGAGAAGAACTCCACAGTTCACATTTATCAGCAGTCCCTGATGGACACCCCAGCCCAGACATCCAAAATGAAGGCGGACAAGATGACACAACAAAGGCAAATCACACGTTCTGTGAGTTATCTGTGATTAGTTTTAATTTTTTTATAGCCATACACTAAAGATGGGGTTTCATATTAAGAAAGACTTTTTTGCTTAAAACTGAAGTCACCATTCATATACTTTCAATAATTTCTCTGCTTCAATCAGCTGATTTTTCAAGGACTTGGGTCAACCTGAGGATTATTCTCTTTTGCAAAGCACCTGTTTTCTCCCATTCATTTTCACAGTAGAGCCAAGGGAGGCAGTTTCCAATGCCCTGCTCCACTCACCCCGAAGCCGAGGGGCTGCCCTGGCTGCCAGCATGCCCAGTGCAGGGCTCAGCACCCAGGGCAGCCCCCCAGGCTCGTCCCCAGCCCTCGTGCCTGCCCACAAACACTGCCTTGCCAGGCCAAACTCTGCTCTCAGTTACCCCAAGAAACTTCATTGTAGGCAGAGTTTGGCCCAGGGGAGTGACAGAGGAGTCACAGAGGGGAGAAGGGGACGCTGATGTCAGAGCACTCAGCTGACCTGGGGTGGTAAGGAGGGAAAATTTGCACTTCCAAAAGCAAACAATGGCAAACAAGAGGAAAACTTTACAATTTGTTCATCTGGGGGTTTACTTTTGCATTCCATCCATTTTTGCCCTTTGTTATGATTACATTGTCTGTTCACTTATTTTTATTAATCAGTACAAAAATATAAATACAAGCTTTAATTTTAATACTTTAAAAAAAAGAGAAATATAATTCACACCTTTCTTCCTAGATAATACATTACAAAACAGAAGGCAGAGAAACTCCCCAAACCAATGAGATTCTCCAGTCATCTGAGGACATCAAAAGTTATATCAGTAGTTTTCATCTGGCCACCAAGAACCACTTTCCTCAAACCTTTCCAGTGAGGTTTCTCTGTGCCTCCCAACACGGGCAGCCACATTGGGATGTTACAACATCCTTGCACAGTATGGCCCTCCAAGTGGTGGTTGAGACCAGGCTAGTAGGATGTCCACCCAGCAGTGATACACACCATTGCAACTCACAACAATTTCACAGAGGAACAGTCTAATCACCACATGTCTCTTTTTGTTGTTTTTTTTTGTGACCCAAACTCATATTGCCTGGCAACTGTCTGCTACAAGTCATTGCTCTCCGGCTGCCGCGGCCATGGAAAATCCATAACGTCCTGTTATCACCGCCCACCTTGCCATCAAATGTCTTCTCACAAAATAGCCTTGTAAAAAAGGGAATTCTGTATTGTAATTCTTCTGAAGACTTGCAAATGCTAAAGAGCACACTTGCCCCATTTTTAAGCAGTCACCAATGATTTTGCTTGCTTTTTAGGCATATTTTAGAGAAAAAAGAGAGCCAGATCCCTTTGCAAGAACACATTGTTTCTGGAAGCCATCACACTAATAATGAACAAAAGAGCTACTGTATGCAAGCAGGCTATAGGTGACATTTCAAAATATAAATGATTATTCTTTTCTTTACTCTGACAACTTCCAGGTTATCAATTGTTTTCAAAGCATTTTAGACTCCATGAAACTGGCATTATGGGGAAATGCTATTGTTTACCCTTTCACACTTGACAAAAGCAATTCCCACGTGAAAGACAAGTTTAGCCGTGGGACACAGTCTTGATACCTAAAGGAGGAAATAGTCTGGTGAGTTCCCAAGCGCAAGAAACTGTCATGTTGTCACCCTCTATTTTAAAAGCACAGCCACTTTGTTCCTTTGCTGTAACTATTCTGGTCACTACAGTCTGTTTTGTTACGGCTTATGTAAATGCTATATAAATGATCAATCATAAATGTAACAAAAAATAATAAAAGCTATGTATTGTAAAAAAATAAAGTTATCAGATCTATTAAAAATAGTAACTTCTTCCTTATACAGAATTTATAATACACAGAAACATTTCATAGCAAAATCACAAAGAAGGAAAAAGATGGGAAACACTCACAAGGAAGACTTAGGTTGCCCTTAATTCTCCTTCAGCAGTTTGGCTGGTTCTTAATCCCCATAATAAATCCAATTGACATTTGCATACCAAAAGAAATGAATATTTTTAATGGTTTCAGTTTCCAATTTGTATTTTTAAAAACGTACTAAACAACTCGCTGTGCTGGCTGCAACCTTGTGTTAGCGCAATATTTCTCATTTCATAAAATAATTACAACATTCCTGAGTCTTCAGGCCAGAAGCAGTACTCACACCTTTATCAGTAGCTTTTTACATTAGTGCAGAACTGACTTTAAAAATTGACCAACACAGCAACTCGAAGTCTACCTGGATTTATTTGGAGAAACATGGTTCATGTCTGTCAGTTTTAAAATCATCATTATTATAAATGATATGCTAGGTCTGTGCATTATATCAACATTTTTATTTCTTCCCTGCATACTTCTTTTAGAAGATACTTTTTAAGATTAATGTACTTTAGTGTAGAAAATAATTTCAAATAAATAAGCATTAGAACTTGCTCAGCAGGTAATATTTATAAGTCCATCAAGATCAGATTAAAATAAAAAATAGATAGTCCAGTCAATTTCAAACTGAATTGTGCTCATTCTGCACATTCAAGTTAACTTATTAAATGTCCATTGTTGACTGAAAACAGCAGTTTTTAAAGTTATCAGTTTATTCAGCTTTGACACTTTTGATGAGGCTGATATCAAAGTGGAAGAAAAGATTGATCCAAAGTTTTCCTTATCGCTCAGTAGGAGACAGCAAGAGAAAAAATAACAACAGGCAAAATGTAGCACAGGGGATCTTCCAAACCCCAGCTTCCACGTGCCTTGTCAAAGCAGAAAACACCCGTCTGAACACAACTGGAAGCTCACGCGTTACGATTTTGTTTGCTATTCCTCCTACGTCCAACCCATGGGGGAATGTGCACCACCTCAGGGCCTGAAAGGTAGCAACAGTAATAAAAAATCAAGATGATATGAGACACCTGTTACTGTTTAATGAGTCTTTTAATGTTTTACATTGCTTTGTGTTGTACAATCATTCCTTGTGCTTTTATATTTGAGGATCCGAGAGTAAACAGCCTTTTTGTTGCAGTGCTCACCTCTGATTGTAACATCTTTCTTTTGAAGCACTTCTTTCCCCGTGTATATGTTCCTTGCTCGGCAGGCATAGGTGCCTGAGTGTGCCAGGGAAACATTCTTGATGGTCAGAGTGAGGGTGATGGAGTACTCCTTGTTGAGAGACCTTTTTGCTTTCGTTTGATTGTTGACCGTCCTCGGTAAAATCCAAGCAATGTCTTTGTACAGGAATTTGTTGGCCGAACAGGACAATACCAAATTCTCTCCTTCAATGGGCATTTTTTCCAAAGCAATATGGAATCCACTTGGTACATCTGTCAAAAATCAAGAACACTTTTTAGTTTATACGAAATGAATGAGCCAAAATTAACACCGTGTATATTTTCCCCTTTATCAGGAAGCCTTTGAACTAATCAATGTCGTTGTCTTCCTGCTGAAGTCTCTAATCTTTCCTTTCATATGCTAGGCTCCAGCTATTATTTTAATATGTTCTGTAGCTATGAGACACTTGGGCTTGGACATCAACTGGTGTAAACTGAAGTAGCTCTTGGAAGTAATGAGTTTGTATAAAAGTTATGCCAAGTTAAGACAGACTGGGGCAAGGTACCAAAAGCAGAATTATTTAAGGACAGCATAGTGGGACTTTGAAAAAGGAGGAAAATCCTGATATCAGCTTCAGATTGTGAACTGCATGAGAGAAAATGAATCTCGAGGGGACAGTAGAAAAATACTGCAGCTCACCATGCTTGGTTATATTGTTTCCTTGTTATTCATAATTATACAGACAAATGATGTCTATTTTTAAAAAACTCTTCAAATCCTGATAAATTACTGAATCTGTGATTACAGGCCTGAGATTTCCCTTGTAACAAAGGTATTTACTCTCCACGCTTTTTAAAGTGTGTCAGCCACTCAAGAGGAAAGCAGAAACAGTGCCCTCTGGTCTGGGTGACCGTCTGTGTGTGGGCAGCACTGAGATGAAGATCACTCTAACTCAGGCTGCTTGGCACTAAACATAGGTCAACAATATTTCCACCTGTGGGAAATCAAGGGTCCTTGCACTAACCATTTACTAAGTGACTTAAGTTTTCACAAGGATTTTTCATAGCAGATAGTTCGGGCAGGAATAATTTAGCCAATTATATAAAAGGTCATACTTGAAGAAGTCATGTTTGCAGTTCATTGTAGTGTTACTGCAGCTTCCTCCACCTGGGGAGTGGTGCAGACCTGTGGTGGTGCTGACTGCCTCCCAGCCACCCTCCACCTGGGGCTCATCCCTCCAGTAAGGGAGAGTTACACCACGGACCTCAGTGAAAGTAGAGCAAACTTCCTGAGAGAAAATACTTCCAAGTTTTACTCCTAGAGTGCAAAGTCTTTTGGTTTATTTGTAGCCAATATTCTGATAAAGTCATTTCCTTTTTCTTGGTCAAGTGACACCGATTTTGGCCATTTTCAATTGTTCTTTCACTGCTAATTGCTACGGCACTTGGCTGTGAACTTGACTCAAAATCATAAGAATGGTTTTATGGTCTTTCATAAGGGAGGATTATGTCTTCTTTTCTTGTCTCTTAGAGCACGAACAGCTCAATGCCACCTTTCATTCAATTCCATGTATGTCAATGTCGCTTTGGGTTTAATGTCATATTAGCAGGGACATGTAAAGAGTAGATCTCCAGGGAAGAATTTCCCACATCTTCTTTCAGTACACCCTTTCATTGATTGACCAATCTGTCAGAAAGCTTCTCTCTAAATTCCCACAATGCAAACTGAGCTGCCTTACCTTCCCAGAGGGACCATGAACACAACCTACTCACTGCTGCCTTTCAGACAAAGTTCTGCCTGTTGAAAGTCTGGCATCAGTTGGTTCCCTTAGTATCCTCTTTTCCACAATTAGTCCTGGGTGTTAAACATGGGGTAAAAGAGCTCCTGCAAGTCCTGGGCTGAAATTTCCTCTGACTGTAGATGCCTTCCAGGGAGAGGATTTGATTATGGATAAGTATTTGGAGGAAATAAATTGCTGCATCTTACTCACAGTACATGTCAAATTGTTCTCATATGTGTTGGGAAAGCCAAGGTATGGGTCTGAAATACTGGTAATTTTTGGCTTTTGCAGATGCCAGTTCTCAGTAAAAGCTAGGAAGAGCCAAACAAAACTCTTAAGATGAAACTAAATATCCCCTGGGACACAGGCAAATGAACTATTTTTGATGTAAAAGGATAGCGTGCCAACAGAATAATATAGTTGCAACTACTTTCATGTTGTCAGGTCTGGAACTCTTCCTAGACGTGTCTTCTGTGGAGAAGGACTTTTTTTCTCAATAAATCCAGGGACAAAACAAAATGCACAAGATTCCAAGAGAATAATTTTAAAGGCTATGAGCCCCCTAATATATGACACCTCTCACCAATTGTTAAAGGCTCAGGCTAGCTAAATAACATGGTTGGGAATAATGTAAAAGGGTTTTATTTACTTTAGTGATTTGAAGCTTCCTGTGGAAATAGCTCCCAGGTTTCCTGATGGAAGATTTTGTTTATCTTTGCCAAGCACCATCAGGAATCTCAAAATAAAATGCTCCTAGTGACATTGGGAAACCAGGGAGATAAGGCAGAGCTGTTCCTGTTTCACCCTCTGTAATTGCAAACACACCCATGGCCCTGCTGTGTGCCAGCAAAACAGCCAAAAATGTAGGGAAAGAGGCAGGCTGGAGGGGACAGGGCTACCACAGTTAAATTTGGCATAAAGGTATTGCTACAGAGACTGTTTCTGTAGAAGCAAGCAGAACATTAAGAAATTACCTTTCCGCATCACTTTTATATAAGGCTCACAGCTACTTTTGTGCCCTGAATTAAGATTTACTTTTACAAATAAATTAGTGTGACAATGTTGTAAAAAATGCCCTTCATCTGGCAGAGGCCACACTAAAGGGAGGCTACTCCAGAGCCTATGGACTTCATGCTCTAAACCCACAGGCACAGTGTATAAAATCATACCACTCTCAAACCTCCCAGAAACACATACACAAGTTGCACTTCAAGCTCAGAAATAAAGAGATTTACAGTAACTTAAGAAAGGGCTTGTTCTTACTGGGTCCTCTCTGCTACACCTTCTTGCATTTATTTCCTCACATCTACCTTTCCCTGAAGGCATGGAACATGTCACTGCCAAAGTAGGGTTGCTGGGACAAACTCTGTCTTCCTAACACCTTCCCAATGATTTCTGCCTATAGAAAAGAGACTCCTCACATCACCATGTGCTTCACTGGAGCACCTGCATTTTCTTATCCCTGGCACAAGGCCCAAAAGAGATTGCCTCCAAGGAGAGGAATTCTCCCTGGAGTCCTTTCTGGCTTCTCCCTTCTACAGAAGGCAGCAGCTCCTCTTCCTGTCAGGGATCACCTACTGCTTAGACAATTCTCATGCTTTCAGCCACTTACTTTTGTGTGGTTCAGGCTGGCTTCATATGGCACCAACAGACCCAACAACATAAGATAAACTAGCCCCAAGCTGTCAAGAACCTGAAGTATTGGCTTTGGACTCATCAGAAGGAAATACTTTGCAGTGTCCTGTTCACATCCATCAGCATTTAAACCATCATTTTTTTTTAATTCTCTCAGAGTGTTTTTCAGCAAATACTGGACGTGCTGGTTTCATTGGTGGGAAACACAGGCTGCTACCCAGTCACAGCAGTTTAGTCTCAGCCTGATGGAGAAGAATTATGATTATAACCCTGCAAGTCCAGCTGATGCACTATCTGCATAAAACAGAAGAATGAGCCTAACTTGATTTTTGTAAGGACAAAACAGCAGCATTGATTAAACTGCCTTCAATCAGTGCAACTCAGCATCAGCAGATGATCAGGACATTCCATGTCATACAACTGAAGCGCTCGGCTCCAGGAACTCAGAGAACACATGCATTTCACCTTTACCACTTTATATAGAAAGTTTGCCACCAGTCAAGATATTGAGAATTCCAAGCCATAATAAATCTGCGACTGCTCTTTCTGAACACCAGCCAGTACAAGGGTCTTCAAAGGAAAGTCATAATATTCTGCATGTTCTCATGCAAGCTTTTGTATCAAGGAGAAGGATTTCCTTCTATCCCTAGTCAAGATCTAAGAATGTGAGATCTAAGTATGGAAACTAACTCCTTCATGTCACTGCACTGAAACTATTTTCAAAATTTTGAAAGGGAGATTTGGATATAGCAAATAGACCTCATCAAAATACAGCTTCATTTGGTTTCAGTATCTTCTACCTCGTATTTTGAAGACTGAGGACTAAGGGCTAGAGAAGGCCAAATTCAGCATCTTGCACATTAAAAGAGCAACAGTCTCAGTGAGTGACTCTCAGTGACTGCTCAAAGTTACCTGTGCAGTTCCCACATAAAGATGAGAACACAGAACCTTTGGCATGTTAATTTATGGATAACTATGTGTTATTGTTTAGCTTTCTGTCCAAACAGACACAATGTCAGGATAGGGAAAAAAGCAAGACTGCGATTTGAGAACAGGGGCAGCAAACATCTTCAAGATGGCATATGTTCTTGTCACATACATTAACAGAACACTGAGATATTCTTCTTGTTTCTGTATTTTAACAAACAATCTGCCTATGTGTCACTTATCTGCTTATACTTCTCATGCCTGTCACCAAATTTTTGTATTTATAGATAATTGGCACGTTCTAAATGTGGAAGCGTATTATGATATGAGGCTTTAACAGCTATAGACACCCACGACCAAGGTCTGCAAGGAGAAACTGCACTAGCAGCCCAAAAAGAAATGACAAGTTGTAGTAGTGGGTGACTCTCTATTAAGGGGCAGTGAGGTGCCTGTCTGCTGGCCTGACAGGGAGTTACAAGAGGTGCGCTGCTTTCCAAGAACTAAAGTCTGAGATGTTCAGCCTGGAGAACAGAAGGGTCTGGGGGGTGACTTTCCAATACCTGAAAGGGGCCAATAAGAAGGCAGGGGAAGATCTGTTCACAAGGGTTTGTAGCAACAGGACAAGGGGTAATGGTTTTAAGCTAGAAAAGGGTAGCTTTAGGTTAGACATCAGGAAAAAGTTCTTTAATATGAGGGTGGTTAATCACTGGAACAGGTTGCCCAGAGAGGTGGTGGAGACCCCATTCCTGGAGACATTTAAGATGAGGCTTGACAGGGCTCTGAGTAACCTGACCTAGTTAGAGATGTCTCTGCTTATCGTAGTGGGGGTTGGACTGGATGGCCATTAGAGGTCCATTCCAACCCAATACATTCTATGATTCTATGTTGCTGAGAGGGTGCCACATCTTGTCAAGAGCACAGACTACGATCCATTGGTACTCTTTCATGTAGACATGAATGACAGGCAAGCCGGAACCTGGGCAGAATCAAAGAAGGCTACAAAGCCTTGGAGGTGCAAGCAAAAAGTATTGATGCCCAGCTTATCTTTTATTCAATTTTACCAGGTAGAGGAAAGAGCGCAGCCAGAAACGTGTACAATGCAAATCAATTTCTGACTTTGTGGCTGTTGTCATTGTGAGAGTCTTGGCTTTTATGACAACAGGACATTCTTCGATGACCACAACCTGTTAGGGAGGGATGAGATCCACCTGTCTAGAAGAGTCAAGGAAATTTTTGGCATCAGGCAGGCCAGCTTGGTGATGTGGGCTTTAAACTGAAGGACTCAGAGGGCAGAGTCCAAAATGGCAACACTCACACCATTGCAACAAACTGGGGAATAAGACAGGTCAACTGGAGCAGCAACAAATGCTCCTTAGCTGCCTCCCAAGATGAAAACCAGAAGATCAACCACCTGAAGTATATGTATATCAATGCATACAGCCTGAGGAAACAAACAGGAGGAATTGGAGCTCTGCATCCAGTCAGAAAGTTATGATGTCATAGTATTAAGTGAAATTTGATGGGACAACTCACATGACTGGAGGATCATGATGGACGGTGTTACAGGCTGTTTTTCTGAGGAGAAATTGCACTCTATGTTAAGGAGAACCTTGAATGTATAGAAATCAACTATGGCAATTGTCAAAGCCCTGTTGAATGCCTCTAGGTCAAGTTCAGAGTGGTCATCTCCAAGAGGGATCTTAGAGAAGGTATCTGCTACTGATCCCCAAACCAAGATGATAAGGCAAATGAAGCAATATCTGTGTCGCTTAAGCAAGCTTCAGGTGAACAGAATCTGTTTCTTATGCGTAACTTCAACTACCCAGACATTTGTTGGAAGAAAATCCGGCAGCTCACATGTCATTTACAAAGTTTCTGGAATGTGTAGAGGACCTTTTCCACATACAAGTATTAGATGTGCCAACCAGATATGACGCACTGCTGGACTTCTTATTCACAAACCAAGAAAACCTGCTTTGTAATATCTCGGTTAGTGACAGCCATGGCTGCAGTGATCACCACCAGAGGGTGGTGGTAAGTAGCTCCTTTTCAAACTGGCCACCTGTCACAAGTGCGGTTCCCCCAGGGATCAATATTGTGCCCTATGCTGTTTAATACCTTCATAAGTGATCTGGATGATGGGATCAAGTGTGCCCTGCTGAAGTTTGCTGATGATACCAAACTGAGTGAGAAAGTGGACACTTTGGAAGGGAGAGCCACCCTGCAGGAAGACCTGGATAGGCTGAAAGAGTGGACTAACAAGAACCTTATCAAGTCCAACAAGGACAAGTTATGGTCTTGCACCTGAGAAAACACAATTCAGGAGTGCAGCACAGGCTGAGATCTACCCAGTTGGGGAGCTGCTCTGTTGAAAGGGACCTGGAGGTCCTGCTGGGCAATAGCCTCCATATGAGCAAACAGTCTGCTGTGTTGCATCAACAAGGGCATCACCAGCAGAGATAAAGAAGTCATTAACCCACTCTATTTAGCACTTGTCAGTCCACACCTGGAATCCTGTGTTCAGTTTTCATTCCCACTATACAAAAGAGATATGGACAGGCTGGAGAGGGTCCCGAGTAGGGCCATGAAGATGATCAAAGGACTGAGAAGCTACCATACAATGAAGGGCTGAGAGAATTTGGTTTGTTCAGTCTTGGGAAAAGAAGGCTTAGGGGCTTAAGGCAGATCTTATCACCATGTTCCAGTATTTGAAGGGTGGCTACAAAGAAGATAAAGACTTTCTTTTTTACAAGGAGTCACATGGAAAAGACAAGAGGTAATGGGTAAAAGTTGCTCCTAGGGAGGTTTTCATTGGACACAAGAAGAACATTTTTCACAATGAGAACAATCAGTCATTGGAATAATCTCCCCAGGGGACTGGTGGAGCCCCCGGTACTGGATGTTTTTAAGATTCAGCCAGACAGGGTGCTGGGCCATCTTGTCTAGACTGTGCTTTTGCCAAGAAAGGTTGGATCAGATGATCCTGGAGGTCCATTCCAACATGGTATTCTATGATTCTGTGCTTCTATTACAGCTAGTAAGTATATTGAGAAAATATAAATTTTTGTCCACAAAATCAGGAGGGGGGACATTTTTCACAGAAGTTTTCTTCCTTTTTTTTTAACCAAATCTGATGAATGTGTGTTTACTCTCCTTTGATATCACTCAGTATAGTAACAGAATAAATATCACTAAAATCACCCATCAGAATGAAAAGTAAGAGACTGACAACAAAAAAACAGATAAGAGAAAGCAAAAATTAAAAGGGATACATCAAAATTATTTTTCCCTTTCAGCTTCAAGATGATGATTTTGGGATTCAAGTATCAGCATATTTTAACCTTTTTGTCTTTTCTCATATTTCAGAATGAATTACATTTCTTTAATGACCTACTGTGAAAGTTGCCATCAGTCTAAGTGCTTTGTAAAGAAAACCAAAATAAAATCATTTGCCAGAAAAAAAATTCTTTGAAATGGCATGTGCAAACATTATGCTGCTAAATCATGCAGTATTTATTCTCAAAAACTCATTGTGTTTGGGATTTTTTTTCCATAATTCCTGAAGTCAAACCTTTGATAATTTGTTTTTGAGCCTGAAAACATCTAAGTACATCTAGCGATGGAAGAATAACTGAAAGCATACTGATATGTGGAGCTAACGCAATGAGTCTTCTCAGTGCCATGACATCCAAGGTTGTCCTTCACAGAAGAGGGAACAAAACTCTGTACTTTGCAACCTGCCGCTTTTCTACCTACAAGTTACCACAGTCGCTGAGAGCTGACGGGCTGCCCAGATACCCCAGGCATCCCACCTCGCACCATGCTGCAGACACTAGCACTGCTCTGCATACTACATTGTGAGACCTCCTGATTGGCAGCAGGATGAGGCTGTAGACACCATCAATGTCACATGAAATTGACTTACTGGCATATGAGAATACCATAACATTTTGCACATGGAATGATTGCAGAGACTAGGTGATTTACAAGCGAGAATTACAGATTGGTAGATTTGTGAGCAATTTCTGTCATGCTGGATACTTGATGGAGGGATGAGTCTTTCACCAAATTTGGTGTCCTTAGAAATCCAGACCAGCTCCTGTGAAAACCCTTCCAGGATCACCCAAAAGCATGGTATGAGTTTACAGGTGCACACATTACAACAATTCTCGAACTGTGGTCTATGAAAAAGCCGCAACAGCCTAACAGCTACAATCCCAGGAGCAGGAAACAGATTTGGCTCTAGCAGGGACTAGATCTTACCTGTTACAATAAAGCTGACATTTCTTTCAACTCTTCCCACTTTATTGGATGCCACACAGCTGTAGATTCCAGAAGACTTGGCTTCAGCTACAATGAGAGTGCTAGCAGTCTGCGAAAGAAAGAAGAGGTTTAGATCTTATTGGATCAGGAACTTGATTAAAGTTTCCCTTCTCTATCTCCTAAGTCATCACTGACAGTCCCATGATCACCCTCTCCATTCATTCAGTGATGGGCACCACTGGAGCTATTTAAAGGAGATGTCACCATATACAGTTTTGGAATGGATGGCAGAATAACAGGAAACAAGCTCCTTGGGTGACCCATATATTATCAGAGCCATCACAACCAAAAATATTTGAATGTGTCTTTCAGACTGATTTATCTCTTGCTGCTGATGTAATGATAAGCTACAAAACACGAAGTGTGACACAACGTGGTTCACTTGAGGAGTTAAGTAGCCTGTAGGAGAGCCAGACTGCAAAGGGAATAGGCTTGAAGTACCTTAGACACTTGAATGATGCTGTGTAAAAAGTACCTCTGTACAGCACTAACTGCATTTGATTTCTCTTTCGTTTTCTGGCATACATGTCAGGTGAGAAAGGACAGGGGCAAACCAGATATTTGTTCATCCTCTTTTGGACTATTTCCT
Source organism: Eurystomus gularis (assembly GCA_013400335.1). Lineage (NCBI taxonomy): Eukaryota > Metazoa > Chordata > Aves > Coraciiformes > Coraciidae > Eurystomus > Eurystomus gularis. The sequence continues at coordinate 98,200 of VZZY01013551.1, forward strand.
CTTCTTGGACTTCATATTTCTTAGATGAAATAATAATATATCAGTTTGCTTTACGTTGCATTCTATCACCACCTTAAGAGGTTCAGCATGCTAAATGTTTTCAAAAAGTGGTTAGACTTGCAAGACCCTTCCCTTGGAAGGCCAGGGACCAACAACACCTGATGTGCCTTTAGAAAAATAAAAACCATCATAATAATGAGTTGTACTTTCATGGTGATGAAAAGCCATGGTCTAATGGTTTGAGCATTAGGTGAAAGAAGAAAGGCAGAAACAACTGAGGTGTCATGGTGTCATTCTGATATGGAGCTGAGACAGGGGGCATGCACATGAAGCTCAGCAGTGGGACATGCTCTCAGAAACAGCTCGGTATCTTATTTTTCTGTCTTCATTTTACTTCTATAAAACACGTTTTGGCTGGAGTTACAGGCAGAGCAGAGACAGTGACAAAAGGAAATTGTGTGGCCACAGAATCCTGTTGTTTGGAATTACTTGGTTTTTCTAAAAAACCTTCAAATTCATTTTTGTGCAATTAATACATTCTTTTAAGTCTGCCTGGTTGTTGGAATCCAGAGACAAGCAGAAGAGGGTGAGTCACTAATAAATAAGGACCAGTTATCTGCAGTTGTACATAAACACTGGCTGAACATTTGCACTGCTTCTATGTCTCCTACTTAGAGGCCTCAGGGCTTTACCTAAAGTCCTTGTTGAACCCCTAAGTAATACAGATCTTCTACTTTGCCAAAACATTCTTTAGTAGAAGGAGTCTATTACTTCTCCTACTGCTTGAGCAAACACAGTGGAGTCAAGTCATTCAATTTTGGCTTATTTTTTTAGAAAACTGCCCTATGCCAAATTCAAAACTACAAGTGATGTTAACAGCATCTCTGCCCCGTTAAGCTGTCTCAATGGTTAGCTACCTGTCTGCTAACAAACTACATCTCTTTTCTAGCTGGAATTTTTCTGACCTAGCTTTTCGGCTCTTCTGTGAGATGAAAGAGGGTCAGTAATACCAGATAGATAATTACAGCTCTTAAAAAAAAATCATCCTGTTTTGCTAAATTCAGTAGGCTAACCTCTACAGATTCCTAATTATAAAGTGTGGGTCCAGCCCTGCCTGTATTTAGTCATTCTCTTTGAATTCCTTCCAGCTTTTAAACATAATTTTGTACAGCGTGGACACAGGGCCCAGCACCAGGATTCCTGCAGCTGTTTCATCAACAGTAACAGAGAATAGAAGGAAGTCCTACAACATCTGCCAGAGGGCTAATGTGGGTGGTTAAACGCTGCTTCTTCCACCCCAGACTTTCCACCACAAAATCAGCCTTTTTGGTATTACCTCAAAGTAACTTTGCTCAGGTAGGAACAGTGACCTAAAATGCACAGTGAAGGAGAATGAAGGTCTTACTCTCTGACTCCAGGACACCTGTTCTGCTATACCCAGAACCAGAGAATTTTTGAGCCTAAAAAATAAATGTCATTTATTCCTCACACAATTATTCCAATGGTTTGGAAAGTTTTTGGTAGTATCAAACTGTATTTTGACCTGACACTGTCAGGTATTAGTTTCTAATGAAAAACTGTGCATCCTGTGTGAGTTTTACTGCTCCAGCCTGCTATGATGTGATTAGTACTTTTATTGCACTGAGGAGGGCACATACAGTTATACTAAAGTAGTATGATGGCAGTTACTGAGCAGAGCACTTACAGATTATGCCTTTTCTTGTGTATTAAATGGCCCTAGAGAACATTCCTCAGCACTGAAATGCAGTGATTTAAATGGTTAGCTTTTCCCCAGCATAATTTTAGTTTTGACCAACTTGCAGTGTCCCAAATGCTCTTCTAGCATGGGCCAAGGATCGCTTTCAACAGGCAACTTCCATGCAATCAACCTCTTTTGGAGGGCAAGGAAGATAAATGTTATGAATGCCCACCTTAATGCCAGAAAGCAGTTATTGGTATGTTTACTTGACTAAGGCAGAGAAAGCCATAGTGCCTAGGAAAAAGCAAGGCTGACTTTGCAACAGAAGAGAATATTTTAGAGATAACGTGTCTCTGCATAAATCTTTCAGTTTATAATTTAGTCATAAGGATAAGATAACATCTCTTTAAATAGTTTGTGAGCCCTCCAGTGGTGCAGTCTGTATTCTGCATTGTGTTGTGGATGCCAGCCAAAACCCACCAGAGAAGCAGTGTGTACAAAACTAAGCCTGGCACACTGTTGTTTATTGAGCAATTATGGCTGTTTGAGATCAGTCTGTGATGCATGGTCCCTCTATACAGCTATTGCTGCAAAAGGAGCAAGAGAAAAAGTTCTTGCAGCCTTGTATCGTCTGTCTTCACAACACTGAGTTTCAGGCCACAGTATATACAGAAAGTCTGCATCCAGTTGCCAGATCAGACAGAACAGGGCAAATCCTTCCTGGCATGCCCGGCATCTTGAGCATCATCTATCCACAAACCCCATTTACCACCAAAGCTTTGATCCTGTATTCCTCCTTTCTGCACCCCTCACCTCAGCTGAAGCACTACACTACAGGCTTATCTCAAAGCCAGCGGCTAGGGAAGTAAATCCCATACTGCTGCTGCTTCTGCCAGCAAATTAAAGAGGCTTAAAGCAGAAATCCTGAGAGATGGAAGAGGAATTTACAGATTTTTTTCATGGTGGAAACTGATGAGGAAAAGACTGAGAGGAAAAGAGAATGCAAAGCAACTGCCATGATTGTCGTGCCTGGAGCCAGGGTGCGCTGGTCTTTCCCCTGAAGGGTCTGCTTGTATTTCTCTTGTGTCAAAGTATCTTAGAGGATTCCCACTGTTGCAGATGATGGCATGCAAGCAAGAGAAGGTTTCAGAAAGTGATTGGCAACTTAACTCTTGCCTGACTCCTAGAAGGCCTCTGGAGACACTGGCATAAAGATGTTCAATTCAGAGGCTGCTGTCCTAACTTCTTGAAACAGTCCACACATTTAAAAAGCAAAATACTGCCCTTTCAGCATTGAGCAGGTTAGTGCAAGTCTGCCAAATATTGTTGATTGCTTCCTAGTTATGCTTTTAAGAAGACTTATTTGTTAAAAAAAGAGAAAATGTGAGAAAGATAGAAAGATAGAAAGAATGCAAGAGAGAAAGAGAGAGAAAGAGAAAGAGAGAAAGAAAGAAAGAAAGAAAGAGAAAGAGAGAAAGAGAGAAAGAAAGAAAGGAAGAAAGAGAGAAAGAAAAGAAAGAGAGAAAGAAAGAGAGAAAGAAAGAAAGAAAGAAAGGAAGAAAGAAAGAGAGAGAAAGAAGGAAAGAGAGAAAGAAGGAAGGAAGGAAAGAGGGAAAGAAAGAAAGAAGGAAGGAAGGAAAGAAAAAGAAAGAAAGAGAAAAAGAAAGAAAATGCTCTCTTCACCCCCTTAGATTTATCTTTAGATAAAGGAATATTATTTAGGATGACCCATATTGAAATATTGGCAGCACATCATTGGATTGGTCTACTTATGCCAAAGACATGGGATCTACATGCCTCACGTGTTGGCAAGGAGGATCATTGGCAAACATCTGGATAACACACTTCACCTTCAGGACCACCACAGAAGAAACACCAAAATATCTTCAATAGCAGGACATGAGTATGTGCAGGTGAGCACCCTCTTCCCCCCTAAGAAAAGATAGGCAAGTCCACTACTGTTTAGCAAGCAGAGCTGAGGTTTCGCTCTGCATGTCATGTTGTCTCACTCAAACAGGTCATGAGATTGAATGCAGCTGGCTAACTTGCAAGAAGATCATGCTACGGACAGCGATGTCCCGGGCACCCCCTGCCCTCCTCCTCGGGGCCATAGGCAGGGTAAGGAGATTCACAACTCCCTCACACACTGAGAAAGGGCATTGATTTCAGGAGCTGGAGGGAGCCACAGCTCAGCAGAAGCAGGTGCCAAGTTCTTCTGGTTTTAATCTCACCAAGGGCTTGGTTCAGCTGGCACTTCCCAGCGAGCTACTTAAGTGTTGACAGTGATTCTAGTAGCACTCAGGAAGGCCCCAGGAGAAGTTACAATGTGCTGAAAGAGAGGCAAGCTACACTCCCACTGCTATCTTTAGCCTGGCTTGTAGGAATATCAGACTGTCTGTCTGCCCATCTCTCTGCCAGCCTGTCCTTCTCTCTGTCAGCCTGTCCATCTGTCTGCCAGTATCCTCTCCTCCCCCACATGCACAGTAATTTTTTAATCCATTGCCCATTTTCAACCAAAATTGCTAGACATCTCAAAGCTTGTAAGATCCCATGCATTTCATGAGAACCAGCTGGGTAGAAGAGAAAGATCAAGATGAGTATTGTTGTAGTGAGCTAAACAGCTTTCTCTTCTGGTTTGGGTTCCAGATGCCCAAGGAGCACAGATGTAATGTCCAGACAGCTGCATGTGTAAGGACTGAGATCAGACACAACACATACTTCCTTGTCTCATCAGTCGCAAGGAGACATGGAAGAGAGCTAGAGGTTTAGGGCTTGGCATAGAAGATGCCAAGATATAGAAGATGCAGTAGATGGACCTGTCACACCTTATCAGTCATGTCCAAGAAAGATTGACTCTTCTGACTCCATTTTTATGGACAGTCACAGTTTTTAATACTACTCACAGTTAGCATATATTAGGCTGACCCATCATTACCAGCCAAGCCAGAGACCAACAAACACGAGCCTAGGTTTGGTCTTGCAGAATCCCGTTACTTTCCATTTTTCCTGAAGTTAAGTGGCTTTGTCACTCATAGGGGATGGAACCACTATGAACTTGTGTCAGTAAGGTATTTATGCAGTGGAAAGCAAGGCCATACACATATATTTGTATATGTGTGCATGAATAATAAACCACAACTTTGTGCATTACTATTCTGTATACGCAGTTCCTGGAGGCATGCGCTGTGACACAGACTCCGCTTTCATGGTGTCTGTTATTGTCAGTGGGACCCCAACATTTGCTAACAGCAGAGAGATGGGCCAGTCAGGGACCTTCTGTTCTATTTTTTTAAACTGGAGGAGGGTAGATTTAGATTAGAAATTAGGAAGAAGTTCTTTAGTAGGAGGGTGGTGGAACACTGGAACAGGTTGCCCAGGGAGGTGGTGGAGGCCCCATCCCTGGAGATGTTCAAGGCCAGGCTTGATGGGGCTCTGAGCAACCTGATCTAGTAAGAGACATCCCTGCTGACTGCAAGGGAGTTGGACTAGATACCTTGGAAGGTCCCTTCCAACCCAGTGTATTCTATGATTCTGTGATTGATTCTATTTCAAGTTCTCAAGGATGTGGCTCCAGTAGGTTATTTCCCAAAAACAAGGGTATATTGTCCCACTTCCTCTGGCTTTTCCCTGTTCTCATCTGCCCTCCTGTCTACTTGAATTTATCATCCTTTCTTCTTGGCCAACACTTTCTACTCTCTCTCATTCGAACTTGTCTTCTTAGTGTTCTTCTGCATATTCTCCATGCCCGGGATCTTTTTCTACCTGTCCTGCAGCTCCCTGCCTCTTGTACCTCTGTACAAGGAGTACTTACTTCTTCTTTCAAAGCTGTTGCTAAACCAGAGTGTGCCTGCACACTCAGGAGAGAACACGTGCCTTATGCGTATGCACTGATACCAATGAATAATACCAGCTCTTTGAACCACGTTGTTGCAGATCATTCACAGATTGAGGTTTAATGAACGCTGATCCTGATAATAATAATAATAATAATAATCATCATCATCATCATCATCATCATCATCTGCATTGGCTCTGAGTATACATGAGCATACACAGCAGTTAGCATCAGCGGGGAACACTGAGAAGTGATGGGTCTTTGCAACTGAATGACAGGAGAGTGTCTGTGATCTGTTTACATGATAAGCCTAAGAATAGCCCAGCTTTATAGGAAGTCACTGAAGTGTCCAACATTGGGTGGGGGAATTAAATCGCTTCAAGACTTGTCTTATGATTAAGTATTATGGCTTACGTTACAAAGTTCTTCCATTATACCACTCGAGTTTCTCAATGTCCGTTTAGAGAGGCTTCAACGGAAATGTTACTAAAACACTGTTGTCACGGTTTCTCTGTCACCAGAAGAGTAATGTAGCATAGGCTTCCTGAATAACTTTAACCACACAGACACAGGGCTGGAGGTTTTTCTAACTTTACAAATATACTTGTGGCTACCTTGATAACTACAGACAAACAAACAACCAATCAACCTACCACAGTGAAAAGCCAAGCTGAAGGGACTCAGATGTTGCACATACAGGAAACAGGAGGAATTGGCACAGTGTCTTTAAGCAAGGTGAAAACGGCCACCTTGATTGCTAAAAGAAACCTTTTGACCACTCCTTGTTCATCTTTTCTCTTGATTACAATAATCTCATCCTGTGGTTACCCTCATTTCTCCTTTCATGCTAACCCAAATGTGCAACCTTTTTGAGTTTCTTCATCCATTTCCTACTGCTTTGTATCTTACATCTTTGTTGTTTCCATTGAGCTTTGAGATTGTTTTTACCATGCTTGCTACACTTGGATGTGGAAGTGAGGTAGACACTCTGTTTAGATAGTAGGACTCTGTTGATGTGTAAGTGCCTCAGAGAGCTGTTCACAGCTGTTTGCAGTAGCAGAACTGCTCACAGCAGCAGTCTATCAGAGCCAGACACTTGCGATGATATGCATGCTGCATTCTGTGAGCTCAGTGCTATTAACAGTCTTACAATATCCCAGCAGATGAGAAAGGGTTTTGTCTGACTGGTGCCCCTTTGAATTTGCTCTGGGAGACCAAGAATGGCCCTTGGACTGCAAAGAGTGAAAACCTATAGACTCCCATGGAAAAAAGAAAAAAATTCCTGGATGCTCTAGAGCAGCTGTGTGCGCACAAATAATGCAACTCACAGCTTGGCCAGGAACCTAGGCTTAAAGAGCATTTCCTACTTACAATAGCAATCCAGCTGTGCTTGAAAAGTTATAGAAGAGCAGTAGAAATTAAGAAACCTTAGAAAAGTTGTGAATAAGCTGAGCAAATAAATTGTTTCACTAACTTCCCCTTCTCCATAGGGACTAAGAGGAATAAAGCAAAGCAAGGTAGACCTTTCTTAGTTGAACTAAACAGCATGAAGACAAGGAATACCAAGGAGAATCACTAAATCTCACTGCAAAACTTTCCATGTAACACATGCAGAGGCCATTCCTTGGTTCATTTTTGGGCATATATTTTGAAAAGGGCTGCTTGCCAAAGACTTCAAACAAAATCCGTGGTTTTGCTGCAAGGACCCATTATTAGCATCTTCCTCCAGGGAAGAATTTATTTGCTGCTGACTGGAAGTTGCTTTTACACTTCAGGCACTCCTCTTCCGCTGTCTCCAAAACGCATGGCACACAAAGAGAATGAGATCTGGTCAGTAGATAGCTCCTTCTGCACCCTGTGAGCAGGTAGGACTTCACCCATAGCATGGCTAGATGCCTTCTGGAAAATTACTGGTTCTCACCCTCTTTTGTTCATTCCACCTTTGTGTCTTCCTGTGCCTGAAATGATTTCCCTTTTCTTCTTCCAATCCCTCCTTATGTGTCATTTTTCATGTGCTTTCCTATGTTAGTCTCCCCTAGGAAGCTATTTGCTCCCTTCTTTGCCTTGATCTTAAAGCATGTAGAGATAGCCAGCTAAATAGAGCAAATGCCTCACTGGGATCCAGCCTGTTCCCATGTGCTGGAACAGAGCCATGAACACCTGTGGTACTTTCTAAATAATACAACAGTAGGAGAAAACGCAGTCCCAGGCCTGATTCTTGGCTGCACACAAAGCTCTGTGTATTCTGCAGTGTGTGAAAGGGCCCTAACATGAGCATAATTACAGTTTATACCTATTTTCATATGCAGAAGACTGGTGGCAGCCATCAAGGAAAGGAGACCTGTAGCCTCAGTGCTTGTAGAATTACAAAAAACATCTCAGTGTCCCTAGAAATGACAGGCCTAGAATAAGATAGGCTTTACAATTTATAATCTCTCCAGCCATTACTGCCACTAATCAAACTAGCTTACGAAACCAGATGCAGTGACAGTGGCATGGCATTACGCATCTTCACCTAAGCCCTGTCTGTAGCACAGGTTACCCAACCCTATCAAATTAGTCTCATGTCTAACCCAGGCAAGTGCAGCTCATCTAAGACATCCTTCAGTAAAACATCTGGATTTGAAGGTTTTAACTAACGGATAAACCTCCGTGGCCCTTGGCAAATTAATCTCATTGGCTTCCTCTCCCACATTAGACACCATCAGATTACAGGCCTACTTGTCCTTCAGAAGTGCTTGCATCTCTCCATGGCCCATAACGGGATGTTTGACTTGATCAGACACTTAACATTTGCACAGTTAATGCCGCTGGGATGAATCCTACTCTATCTCTGACTGAGATCTCTCTTAAACCTTGCTTCTATAATCTGGATGCATTTCGCCCTTTAATTTTTTTTTTATTGCAAGAAAAGACCTGGTCATCTAATAATCTAGGACCACATCTGCGAATAAACTCTCTAATGAGAGCAAATTGTTTAATTCTCACAGAAAAAAAACAAGAGGAAATTGCGCAATGTCACAAAATGAAGCGAAGACATCCCAGAACCCTGCCCCTGAGCTCCTGAGGTGCCCCAGTATACTACAGACCAGCTCTAAGAGAGTAGGTATGGTGAATCCCACTGATATAATTTTTTGGCATGTCACTTACCTTAATATGACCACATGCAGAAATATGCACATCTCTACATCTCAGCAGATAAATACCAAGTATGACAGTTATTTGCATGTATGCAGCCCTTCAAATCAATACAGTATAAAAATAATGGCTTCTTCACTGTTACCTTGGTAGCATCTTACACTGCCTTTTCAACACATGCTGTCACACAGAGAGGTTATTTGCTCGTTGGACCCATACCTTGTTTTTGCCCTCTATTACAGCTGTTCGCTCAGTGATGCTCTGGATCCTGTTTCCTATATTGCTGCCAGCTTTGAGGATGAAAGATCCTTCAGTATAAGAGCAAAAGCCATGCCTGAAGACAACAAAAATTGAAGTTTTATTGATTTGGTGATAGACTGAAACATTCAACACATCAGACAAAACAATTCTTCTGGAAAGAGTGATGAATCAGGGAAACTGCAGGTGCTGTGATGACCAGACAGGTACAGTCACTTTTCATTAAATCTTGAGGTTTGAAGCCTGATGATTGGATCCACTTCCACAACTTGAATATTAGCTCTCTGGAGTCAGTGTTAACATTTAACCCACTGTGGACTGGGAGTTCAGAATTTACTGTCTGAGGCTGTGCAAGACCAACATCCCATTTCCAATGTTCCTGTTTTCAGCCATTGTCATGGTTCAGGCTTGGCTTCAAACACGAGTTTGCATTATTTTCAGCCTTAAATTCAAGACAAGTTATATATGTCTCAAGATCCATTCCATAATGTATTGGATGCTGTTTTACTGTGTGCAGGTTCTTTTTGTTATCATGAAAAAAGGTCCAAGTTCCCGTTTCTGAATGTTTTCCTTAGTTCATTTTACAAAATGGCAAAATATCAATGCTGAGGTTCAATGATTACAAGACACAGTAAAAATAACCATAATCCTACAAATAGGCAAAACAAAGTTAAACAAAACTATACCTAATTGCCAAAGGGATTTAAATGTTAATTTAATCTGAAAAAAAAATCAAAGTCATGTTAATGAATGGAAATCTCAGGGAAAAAATATTTTTGCCTTACGCAACAAATTGGCTTCTAATCAGAACATTCAGGTGTGGTCATGGCAGAGCTAATTTGTTTCCCAAAGCCTAATTTGGTACACATGGAAACAAACACATTGGAATGCTTCTTAAATGCTGTCTGTCCCTGTTCTTCTTTGAGGACATCTAACTTTGCTTTTCATCCAAAATTTAGTTGTTGCTTGTTCAATTCCAGCTTCATCAGTAAAGCTTAGGCCTTCAGCAGGGTCAAGCTCTTTCAAATATGGTATGTTCCTTTGATCTTCCACGGATTTGAAAGCTAATGACTGTAGTGTCTGTAATCAACTATTTCTGACATGCGTATCAGTTGTTTGGAGAAATGACCTTTAAAGCCCAGTGACTGGATAATGGCATATGATGCAATCCTGACCAAAGAAGGAGGTTCATTTCCCTTCAGTTAACTGTGCAGTTTGCTTAAACTTTGTGTTGTTTATAATATCAATGGTATGCTAATTTTACATGCTTGGTTTTAATTGTGAAACTTTGCATAAAACTGGCCAGTGTCTTAGCATATATTACAGCTTAAAGACACGATCATATGTAAACTAACTTGGGCTGTAAACATTAGCACAGATATATGATTGTCTTCCAAAATTTCTTAACACGCATTGAGAGGGCTCAGTGAGCTGAAAAAGTCAAAAAACAGGAGCAGACCATGGGCATTCATGCATGAAGAGAGGACAGGGAGCAACAGCACCAGTGAGAAAGCCCTATCTACACAACTGTTTCCTCCAGACTCTGGTTTAAAAGTCAAATTCTAACCGTGACTGTGGAGGCCAGGGTGGATTAAAGACAGCTGTATTAACACAATTATAAATTATTCAGAAAGGTAGATGCCATTTATTTTGCACATTTAATGCTTTAAGTAGTCTGGTTTGGTAACAAGACTGGAACACAGAAGACACGATAGTGTTGGTAAGCTGATAACATTTCCATGCCATAATAGATATCAGAACGTATTTCACAATGCCAGTACTGTAGGCACACAAACAGGCAGTATCAAAGGCATATCCTTGTGACTGAATACTTGGGCAATGTCTGTAAAGGAAGACAGAGACCCCAGAACTTCATTTCACCCCTACTAAAAGAAAATTTTAAATTTTTTTTTCCTTTCCCCACATAATGAATTTATGTGTCTTCATTACAATGCTGAAAATTTGTGCTCTTTACTATAAAAGTCCTTAAAGAGACATATATTTTGGTAAAGGACAGAAAGAAGATATAATGCATATTCAGAAACTGCTTGTGCATCTTTGAAAGGCATCTCCAATCTCCTTTTTTGCAGCTCAGGAACCTTCAGGCTTAGTTATTATTACACTCTTAATCATAATTCCTTGAAAAAGACTGTATAAATTTAGGTTCCAATGTCTTAGGGATGAGGAAAGTGTTATGTCTTTGTTGATGTTTAGCACAATGAGGTGCTGATTACTCATTAATACCATAATACAAACCACCATCATAGTTACAATAACACCACAATAACAAGAAAAACACATGTAAACCACCGAATTAAATATTAGCCCTGGAGGCACATATACGAATTGTACTGACTTCATACACTATACTATCTTCAGACTGTCAATTACAATGTTAATGCAATCACAGTAGAAAATCAAATACACTTAATAGCTGTTTTCCATGGTTATAATAAAAAAGAAGTCACAATTCAGCTGAGAATACATTACTCAACAGCCCACGGTACACAGTGGGAGATGTGAGCACTGTCATACATGCCACTTCAGCTCCATGGCCTGCTGGGTCAGCAAACATTTACAAATCCGTTGCAGCACGGCTGCCAGGCAAAGTCTAGTACAAGACTTAGACTCATCCCTTTGGATGCAGAACCAGATGCTTTCTCACCTCAGCTGACAAATACTCTCAGTTTAACCTCAAACACACTAACACAGCTTAGGGGCAGCACAGCCACCTCCAGTCTCCTGAGACGGTTACTCAGGTCAGTACTCAGTCTTCCTGCCTCTTGCTGCAGCCAGCAGTACCATGTGAAGCCACTACTCAAGCCAGCAGCATCAGGCAGGGATGGGAAAGGGATAAATGGGAGTAACTAAGAGTCCTGCCTCCTAATTTGACTTCGGCTTCTAACAACAGGCATGTTGTAACAGAAGGAGAAAAGGCTCCACTGAACTGAGATGTACTCATCAAACTAAATGTTTGTGTTGAGTACAGATGCTTGGAAAGAAAGAGAGAAAAATGAAAATATAAAAATTTACTCTGGCTAAGACCAAAACACACAATCATCTTCCCGTTAATTCCATTGACGTTCTGTTGCTCGTGTCCTCAGATAACATCAGCTACATTTTTTTCTGCTTTGTAAATAAACTACAAGTTACTTCAAACTATCCACTCAGTAAAATAGGATCCACTTCAAACTATTCACTCAGTAAGATAGCAAAGATACCCTATTTGTAGCAACAACTGCCTGTGTTTGCAGGGAAATACCAGTAGATTTTGGATATCTGAATCTTACTCCAGATACCTTCAGAGCACATGAATTCCTGAAATGTTTTGTTGTGGGATGAGCCTCGTTGCTTTGCATATTCAGGAAAGATTACAGCAGGGTTACCACCAGGTTAATGAAAAAGCACACAGTGTGCACAGAGATTGATAAACAAGCTGATACCTGCCAGCACATTTCTAAGCACTTCTTACACCTGTTTCCCTGCAGATTGTTTCACATCCCTACTTTGTGGCTCCAACTATGCACATGTAGATATCCTATATAATAAATGCTGAGGGGTGTGTGTGCAAATGTATGTTTATAAATGTTATGCAATAAATTCCATGCATCAGAGCAAGGTAATAAGACTGCTGTCTTAGTTGAGCACTGGGAGAAGCAGAGCAATCAGTTTTCTCACCCCCTAAGGAGTTTTTTCCATGTGCCTGTGTGCGTGCTTGCAGGTGCGTTTGCCTACGCGCATGCACACACGCACCCACACTCACAGCCGTGCTTCGTCCTTTGTGTCAAGAACCTGAGAAATAAGCTGTTCTGCTGTAAAAACAGAAGCCTTTAATTCTGTGGGTTTTGAGCAAAGCTCAACATAGGGGGAAGGAGGGCTGCGAGCAGCTCTGCTGGCGGTGGGTGCGCACTGCCTGCCCGGCTGCCTGCAGCACGGGGCAAGATCTGCCAGCAGACCTGCTCACCACCCTTAGCTTTGGGAATTTACACTTCCTTGGAAGGGCTGGGGACAGTTTATGCAACCAGAAGTAAGTTCTGCTTTATAAGAGATCTGTGATGTGCGGAGCTGGCACGAGCAGGGCCCTAGAGAAGTGGGCTGGGGGAGGGGACCCAGCCTACTTCTCAAGAATACATCAAGCCCTTGAGGAAGCAGAGTGTGCCATGTTTGAAGATGCAAAGATAATCACAGTGCTGGGAACCGTCTTGTGTAGCGGAGGAAGCCAAACAACAAGAGGAAAGCAGCATATGCTCCTGATTTCGCACAGGAAGCTAACAGCACCTCCTGCCAAAGTGAGATAAGAAAACTCCCATGGCCTATTCTGGACAAGGCCGTGGTTATCAACCTTAGCTTCGCACTGTCCTCACTGCCCCACAGCCCGCTCCCTTTCCTAATGAGTTTCAGAGCCCTCACCTTTATTAGCATACAGCATGCCAAGCACAATAGCGTGGTATATTTATAACTATCGACGGGGAAAAGTTTCCAGGGTAAGAGTGTACTTCATGTCATCCTGATGTATTTCACTGAAATAAAACTACAAACCAGTTCCAAGCTGAGGTCCTGCCTATGAAACTACTGGTCTTAGAAGAAAAGTGGTTTTGTTGTCACTCCAGTATTTATAGAAGAATGTAGGAACTGAGGTAAAGGATTTGTGTAATTATTTGCAGGATGAATTTGACCCTCTGTGTGACAGACAGTCCTAAATGAAAGCCGTAGACTCAGCTTGTGTTCGTATACATCTTCTTCCCCATTCTGGAGACAGTTCTGCAATTTACAGTTCAAGTAGTACAGTGACAAATACCACACACCAGACAAATAGCAGATGCACATTATCAGTTGGAAAAGTACTCATCTTCTGTCTCCTCTTCTCTGCTACTCCCTCCCAAACCCTCCTGTGTTTTGCCAGGGACCATTGCAATCTTCCCCTCCTGTAACATCCCATTCAAGTCTCTGAGCATTCCTCTTGGCAAAGCCACTGGCAGCCTCAATCACACTGTGGTTCCCTGAGGTAGTATTTGGCAATTGCACCAGTATTTGGAGCAAGAGAAAGCCGTCCTGTGAATGATGGTGACCATTTTTGAGAGTGATTAATGGCAGGCACAATATTTTTCTCTGCATCTATCCTTACTTTAGGGCAGCAATCAATTTCTGGCAGCATCAGGGCAATGTTACTACAAATTCAAGTTGGTCTGGCTCATGTCTTTCAAGAAACAGTGGTGACAACACTAACTTTAAGACAGGAACTCTAGAAATTCCTGGAATTGTAACGAATATGTAGGAATGGTTTTCCACGTGGAAGTTATAAAAAAAATCTGAATGACATGGGCCTCACCCGCACTGCACTGTTTCACCCAGTGCCATGTGATTGGTAGCACAGGGCTGGCGTAGCTACGTGTCCTGGGGAATATTAAGTTGACTTCAGGCAGGAAATAGAGAGGGAAAATAGCAGGGAGCATGTACAGGTTGGGAAACATGCTATGTGGGGGTGGAGAGGGAGAATGTGTGCTGGCCCTCTGCCAGCGTGCTCCACGAGCATTGACTGTGGATGTGATTCTATAACTCTAAGGAGCTAGGTCAAAAATAATTAATTAGAGATTGAAATGCTGGCCCCACTGCATTTGGTGACAAAGCAGCAGCAAGCTGAGATCTCATCCCAAGCACCTTCCCTGATACACGGGTTAGTGGGGCTAGGAGGACATCTTCTACAAATGGTAGGAGCTGGATGCATTTTACATCATATATTGTAGTTTGTTTATTTATACTTATTTAGGAGCTTAGCAAGAAATGCCAAACAAGAAATCCTGGTGAGGGTGGTGCACTTTCTTCCTCTGCATGTCTCATTCACCTCTCTGCTCTCACTGTCACTGGTCCCTACTGCTTTCCACTGCAGTGTCAACACTTGCCTACCAAGAGCAGATGGGACTTCACCAACCCATCTCACTTCAGACATACTCATGACTCTCAAACAGTGGCAACTCTCCATCACCACTCCTCAATCTCTGTCCCCAGTGCAGGAACAACTTGTGACGAAGGACTACTAGCTGTACTGAGAAGTTAATTCACTGATGACCTGCAGGGTGCCTAGAGGATTTCTCAGTGGCCTCCATGCATTAAGCTGGGTTGGGACCCTTGTGCACTGCTCAGTTGCCAGAGTGAGAATTGTTTTCTGTTTTATAGCATGCTTGGTGTCCCCATTGAGGGGGATACTTAGAGATAAAGCAAGCAGTCCCTGATGTCCTGAATGCCTCGTCCTCCTGGTGAGCCTCTTTGAAAACAGTAGGGTATGTGGCATTCATGACTTTGTTGTATATTGACATGGCTCTATGGAAAAAGAAAGTGTTTGACAGCTGCCCGCCACCTTTCTTGCTATTATCTACATACAACCAGATAAATGGATAGTGTTTCCCTTTCATACTCAATCTTTCTAGACATTATGGCTTGTGCTAAACTGTTCTAGTATGCTACCACAGAAATCTGATTCATCTGAACTATCTCAAAAGAAGCAGTAAGATCAATAGCAGTCTTACTTATCCTGCCTTTCTACACTTCATCAGCCCATGCTTGCATTTCCACAGGTGAAAAAAAAATCACTTCTACATCTGTACACCTGAGCACCCCATAACACCAGCTATTCACAACAAAAAATGCAAATGCCTGAGGCTGAGGGTCACCAAAACCACATTTTGCTTCCAACTTCTTTGCCAGTACTTGAGACCCCTGGCCATTAAGGACCAGAATTTGAAAGTAATTTTTGAGGTTTGCACATCCTGAGGTGACCTGAAATTTTCTCATCGCAAGTTTCTTATCACATAATTATATTTTCCTTCTTGACCCTCAATTTCCTGCTTCATATTGCTTAGCTTTCTTCATGGACACAGAATATCATCATATTCCAGCCAATCCTTCCTTCCTTTCTTCTTGCCTTTCCCTCCTTTGCTAGACTGTAATCACTCTCACCTCCTGATCTCCTGTGCAGCCACTGTGACTCAGCCTCCACTTCCTCTGCCCAACAGTGACAACCATGTCCTACACAGGAGAGCTGAATGTTGGATGGAACTACAGAATTATTACTCAAAGCATGAGGTTTCCACAAGCACCTAGAATTTCTTTCAGGGGAAAAAAGTGTTTGATTTTAGGTCTGTAGTACTGAAAGGAAGAGGTGTTTTCTAATTTGGTTGAGCAGTCAGAAACCTAAAGAGAAAGACCATGAAACCTCTACATAAAATGCCAGCTCTTGCACTCCTTTTCTTCTATTTGCAATCTATGCTCATATAAATATGCTCATATTAAGTCCAAGATATTGTTCAGACCATTCTGGCATATGTTATTTTCCATGCACAAGTCATTCCTAACAGCACACTTGACTTCTTTACATAACTTCGTATCTATAGACTTCCAGGATGTTAGTATTCCCAACATCTTCCTTCTCATACTGAAATTCCCTTCCTTTCCTTTGCTGTCCTGACTGGATCCTCTTGGCTCTAGAAAGGAGTAACTCTTTACTAATCTATGTACATGGTCTTTAACACGCCTTGTCTTGCTAATAAGATGGAAGCACCACTAAGACCCTTTCCTTTTTCCAGTGATCAGCAAAGGACATAAAAGAACTATTGTTGCACTGAGGTTGTGTCTTTCAAGATTATTTGTTTTCAGCTTCACTGCAAGTAGGGGTCTGAGAGCAACTCTGGGCTGACTGGAGCGAGGGACTGGAAGTGCAGGCAGAAAACAAGGAAAGGATGAGAAAGAATGCAGGGAAACATTTTTAAGGAGAGAGGGGCGTTGATTAGAGAGAAAACAGGAAGAGAAAATACTGACAGACGTGGATGTAAGACCAACGATCCATCTACCCCATATCCTGTCTCAACAATGACCATAAGCAGATGGCTGGGGATGAGTAAGAGCAGGACTACCTTCAGATACTTCCTCCTAATACTCCCCCAGTCACCAATTATTACCAACTCAGGAACTTCCCGCAATGAAGGCTGTTCCTCCACTTCAGTGGATTTCTCTACCAAGACTTTTCAAACCCCTAAAATCCTCTGGCAAGGAGTTTCACAGATCTGCTAGCCACTGCATAAAGAGCCGTCTCATTTTCCTGTTCTGAATTGTGCTCCTCCTGGCTTCATTTAATGGCCCTTACTTCTTGAACTGGAAAAGACATGCACAACTGATCCTCAGACATGTGAGTCCTTCACAGGTCTTTACATCTTTATCATGTAGCCCCCAAGTCACCTCTTTTTCAGTTTGCAGAGCCTTGACCTTCCTCCTCACTCATGCCTCACACATTCTTCTCATTCCCTGAAATTCCTTTGATCCTTTTTGTTACCCCTCCTGGTGTGGCTCCCAGTTTGGCTGCATCCTTTGAGATGAAAGGATCAGAAACGCTCGTAGCATAAAAGATGTTGGTAGTCTATGGATTTGTGTGGAGTCATCATGATGTTCCCTATTTTATTCTTTATTTCTTTCCTGTCAATTCCTAACACTTAATTTGCTCTTTGAGCTGCTGACGATGGTGATAATTTTCACAAACCCATGTATCACAACACTCAGATCTCTCTTTGTGGCAGTAATGATCATCCAACAGGCTTTTACACTTACATTTTACATGTTAAAGTGGGATTGATTTTTCCTATGTACATCATGCACATTTATCTTCAATGAATTTCATCTGCCATGTGATCACTCAGGTACCCAGATTCATATAATTCTGCATTTCTTTGTAATCAGCCCTCATCCTTTCAAATCTGAATAACTTAGTATCATCAGCAAACTCTGTCACCTCCTTACCACCTTTTCCAGGTTATTTCTGAACATGTTGACAAGTACAGATCCCAGCACCAACTCCTGAAAAACTTCACTTGTCGCCTCCCTATGCTACAAGAGCTGGCCGTTCCCTTTTTAGCACTGTTCTCTATTTTTCAACTGAATGGTTTTTTACAAGTACAATCTTAGCTCATACACCATGTCTGTTCAAAGCCTCCTGCAAAGGCTTTTTGAAAGGCAAACACACAAAAGGAAAAAGGATGCTAACTAAAGTTTGTATATTTTTGTAAAAGATGTACTTGATCCAGTAATAGTATTCCATTCATAATCACTCCTAAGCACACATGGAGTTTGACCTGATGTCTTCCTTTGGCCAAGAGCCCCTGCTAGTGCAGAGACAGGTTTCTGGCTACGGGCTGGGACATCTCCCTGACTCAGACATTGCCAGCATGCAGGCCCTTGCTCACGACGTGCAGTCCCCACGTACAGCCTGTCACGCTTTATTTTCTATGGGCTGGGCCACAGTAAGTAAAAGAGCAAGCAATAACATTCCACTGACTTCATGACCCGTAGGTGTTCTTCCTTAAGACTGGGTATGAGACTGTCCCTAGTGAAGCCAAGAGGCCATCCTGTGAAGGCAACAAGAGGAAAAAAGATACTAGGAAAAAAATGAGGAATAACAAATGAAAAAAAACCAGGAGAGCAAAGGTTCAAAGTATGATACTAAGCAAAATGCTACTGACTATCTAGGTGTTACTGTAGTGCTTATGTTTTGGGTTTGACCAATGACCAATTAAAAACATTATTTGAGCAACATAATGCATTTTGATTTAAAGCATTTTGGAAATAGACTTGGAAAACTCTGATTTAAAGTGATTTGAAAACTAACAATACCAAAATTTGAAAGCTTAAATTTCTGATTCAGCTAAGACCCACAGTGAAACCATTTGTGGCCTGCAGAATAAATTCATCAGTGCATTCACAGCGTTACCCTGAGGACAGGCTGGGGCAAACTGTACTCAGTGTACAACATATATTTGTCAAGCTTATTTAACCATATGTATATGCCAGGTCCAATTCATATGGCATTTTGAAATTAAAATATTAAAAATTATTTTTCAAAATTCCAAAATACTGAGGACAAGGATACAGCTCTACTGGCTGTTTGTGGAGGACAGAAGATGTTCACCAGCAAGCGTTGTCTTTTGGGTCACAGTGGAAGTGCAGAATGAGATGCTTTTTTAGGCTTGTTCAGGCTGAAGCAGATCAGATGTTATTTCACTCCTCTCTTTTAGCTTCAAATTCTCTGCCAGTCCATGTTGGTGCAATGTACACTCATGTCTGCTCCTTTGCATTTTTCAAAAGATACATGAAAAATACAGGATTTGGGTTTCATTTACACTAATCTATTTCCCCAACCATAGTAAGATAAGGGAATAACTAGCACTTTTTCTTTTTTTTTTTTAATGTACCCATTTTAAGTACCTTTTCATTACTAGATTGCTGTAAGAAGATTTTCTTGTAGTAGAGAGTGGACGGCAAGAAAGCCACCAGCCAGATCCTCAGCTAGTGTGAATTTAGAGCTGAGGATCTGGCCACATGTCAAATTGAACAAAAGCATTTTTGAACTACCTGTTTATTAATGGCATCTGACCTACTTTTACCAGCTCTAAGGACTCAGACTTCCCCTTCCCGAAAATAGAAGGTGGCATGGGGAACAAAAACAGTCGCTGTGGACAAACTAATGGGCATCACTGTTTGCAGACATCCAACAATTAAATTTGGGTGGTTCAGTACATTTCTAATTAAGTACAATTAACATTTGTTCTTTACTTGTTCATTTTACATACCTCACTGATGTTCCAAATCTGGTCTCTGCTGATAATCTATCCAAGCACATCCTAATGATTCTGCCTTTCAATCCCTTGTTAATACACTGACATAAACAATGCAGAAATGCAATTAGACTGCTATGCACATATGGCCTGCGTCCTTTTTCACTGAAGCTGGTGGGAGTCTGGCCATGAACTTTCATTATGGTAGTTCTGGGCTTCTATACCTCTGCAGAAGTTTCAAGGAAAACCTCTAGTTTTTGCCTCGCTGAGATCCTCCCTCTTTCTCCCTCTGTAGTGCTGGAGAGCTATTCTGTAGAAAATGTGATCCTACCTTCGCACTGCAGACAAGCCTCGAAGGGAGGTAATACTCCCTTCTTATCACTGTGTTAAATTAGTAGTGATTTCAGTGAAGACCTCCACGCATCAGAGTGGTACAGTGTTGTGGTTTCCTGAGATTAGCTCTTTGGCAGCAGCAGCAGCAGCATCTTAGCTGTTGTTGCACAGCCCCTGTTCCCTGCTGCCTGTTACTCTCCTCAGCTTCATGTATTCAGCCCTTCATTCCCAGTCCCAGCATCCAGGTGGTTTTAGCACCAAGAAGAGTTCACATCCTGACACTGCAGCCAAGAGGGTAGAGAACCAGGTACTAGATTTTATAGCGACTTGGTTTTCATAGGTATTGCCACAATACCATCATGTTTCTTTCTCCTTCATGCACATACATATACTGCGGGGAAAAAAACAAAAGCCAAAAAACTGCAGGCTGACATGATAGCAGGGTTGTAAAATAATAATCTGATATTTGGTTTAAGGCTTAACAAAACAGAGCTCAAGGAAAGAGGGAAACAGTGAGGTGGCAGTAGATTTGGAACACCCAAGATAACATTTCAGTATTGCATCTGTCTGCAGATTCTGAAGGGCTGATTGGTCAAACCTTGGGCAGAGCATGACGAAGATCTCTCTTGAACTGCCCACATGGAAAGGTCCAGAGAGAGAAACTGCCCCCAGACAACACTGCACAACTGCTGAGGAAACCAATGCCTCTGCTGAGCAATATCAATATCCTGTGTGCCTTTCTTGGCAATCTCTGCCAGATGAGTTTAAGATAAACACAAATCTGCTGAAGAGACTCAGCTCAAGAGCCATTAACATCAAGCATATTCCCTGCTTGCATTCTGCAGCCTCAGAGCTGATGAGTCTGTCTTTTGCCAGCCATCTCTGAATTTACTAGCTCTGCATAAGCATTAAAAAAACCCCAAACATCACTTTTTGCCCCAGATAGTTTTTCTTGACTGTTCTATGTTTCCTTGCTGATGTGAACGTTGGAAAAGAATGTTTCCACCTATCCATCTAGTTAGCTAGCTAGCTAAAAAAAGGTTATTTAACGGCAACAAAGTTGGTTTAAGCAAAGTAATTAGAAGAGGGAATTTTAATGACATTGTTCTCCACATTCCAAAAAGTCAAACTTGTTGAGCAATTTTACAGCGTTTGTTTTTTTGTTGTTTGGTTTTTGTTTTTTTTTAATTTGCTCCCAGAAAACTATGGAAACTGTTTAATTTGGCTGGACTCCTTTTACTGGCCTGAATGATGTAGAGAGGAAAGTTACGCAAATTGATTGTATTAACCACAAAGCATTAAAATATATCTGCATTTTATTTAAAAGCGATAGAATCCACTGAGGTATTTTTAGATTTTTGGAACAGAAATACTATCTGAAACAGAACTTGAAAGAAGCAGCCAGATACTGTAATCGTTTCTATTAAGGAGCCCATGGGCAACAGCCCTTCAAAAATAAAAACATCTAATTTATGCACTATGCTTCATTCTCTAGCTTGCAGTGATAGTACTCAAGTGATGTGAAGTTAAGCACATACAGAAATCTTGGAGCAAAAAGATCTGTGCACTGCAAGATCTTTGCAGCAACACATCTTTTTAGTCTGAGTGCACGCTCTGCCTTATGGCATGAGACTCAGAAACTTGATGAGAATCCCTACGGCAGCACATTGAATAATGGCAACCTGTGGGGGATTGTCAACTTAAGGTACAAGGTACATCTGTGCACACAAATAGGCACTACTTGAGCACAACAGAGCAACATGTTAGCCTTGGAAACCTAACATTGGGTAGGTAAATCCAAAGAAATGCTGCACAAGGTATACACACCTTAAATTTGTTGTTTAGGCAAACCTCCTCTCACACGAAAAGGAAAGTACAGTGAAATAGGTGGGATTAAATGGGTTCTCCAGTTCTTCAGGGAGAACACCTGAACTGGCACAAATATCAGCCTGAGCAAGGTGTGCCAACTGTTAAGGTAGTCCACTATGCTCCTTTCCGGAGCAGGAGATAAAACGTCATTATTCAAGTATTTCTGCTTTTCTGAGGTAGTTAACTGTCACCATATTAGTCAGAGGGAGTCATTCCACTTCTCTTAGGCAAGACATTAAAAATGGTGTTCTCCAGACTACTTCTTCAATGAGCATTTAAATGAGAAGGAAGGGGAGGGGGTTAAAGAGAATGGTCACAGAACAATTACGAAGGCAATTTGGAAGCAAGTCTGGAAAAAACCTTGTAACAGAGCCAACAGCTGATTCAAATTGTTACATTTCTCCTTTGATCACCTACTCAAACACACTTCTAATTAGCATTTAATTGAGTCTACAGTTTAGCACATTATTAAACACCTGCTTGCAGATATTATTTTCTATTTCTGATGACATGTTCTCCTGTGCTGTAGCCCAGATCTGTGATTGTTTACAGAAGGAAATATTTGACAATGAATGTGCACCACTCCAACTCCCAAAGAAGAACCAACTGTTTTATCAGTGCTGCACTGTGATTTCAATCCAGAGCATGCATAGATGTATAAACACTTGAAAGAAACTAAAAGATTGAAAATATTGGTTTCTCTACTTAAAAGATATTGTGATTTCTTTTCTCTTACACCTTGCACCTGTAAGCAGAAGTAATTAATACTCAGAATTTTGCAGCCTGTCCTTCAAAGGTAACACAGAGGAAATGCAGCCTCCACCTGTCCTCAAAATGGGGAATTTCAGGTTACACCTATTCCAGCAAAAGGAGAGATTTCTAGTGCCACCTCTTGGTGAGAAGGCCACAGAAAGCCATCCATTAGCATAACCCCAAAGCAAGGCATACTTGGAAAAACTATGTGTGGTTCCAGGAAGTGCTGACCACTCTCTCACTGATAGCACACTCACAAGCACCCTTAATTTGAAATAAGATGTTTGTCCTATTTTATGGAATGAGATGTCTTGTATCTCATCAATTAAGCATGTGCTTAAACATTTGGCTGGATAGGCACTAAACTCCAATTCTATGGAAGTGTTAAAGACGTTAAATCCTATGTCAGGTGATTATCCTCAACTGAAATAAGAAAATGTTACTTCCTAAACTTCTGCTAGGTTTCTCAATATCTTCATTGTGCTGTGATCCAAATACCTTGCATGTTTGAACCCTCCAATAGCAGCTTAATGCTAATGCCATTGAGGAAATTGCATGTTAATCATTAAGATTGTGTCAGATTTCGTGATGCAGGAAGAGGTTTGTATAAATGAGTCAAAACATGAACTGGTAATTGTAAGAAACAGAGTTCAAAAGAAAGCTTAAATATAGAAGAGTATTAGTTAAGTGCCACATCAGCATTGAGTAAGCTTGCATGGTGCCATATATATTTATGTTTTTAGCCCGTTGAAATATTATCCAGAGAATGTTGAGTATGAGTCAACACACTGTATGACTGATTTTACTTTCATAATGGAAAAAGTCTTTAAGATTATTTCTGCTGAATTTCAAAAGAAGCAACACTGTGCACGGAGGAAAGCATGGAAATCCCCATGAGAAAGCATGTGAACTTTGCAGGACCCTGTCTGCAAGGTTCTCCCCATAAAAATTAAAAAGTAATTATTGCCTCTGGATACTGTATGTGTCAATAGCAGCAAACCGTAAATAAACCTAAGGAGAAATAAAAAATAATAACTCTGCTCTCCATTTTCAAATAATGATGCAGAAAAAATTGCATTGTGCCTACATGTTTACTAAAAAGTATACCGATAAAGTATATAAATTCTACTAAGCAATGGTCATGGCAAGATTTATTCTTGCAAAAACGTCAATATTTAAATGTAATAGTAAGGGAAGACATGCTAAATAGATGTAAGGAAGCTGTCCTACCTTGTTTTAGAATGGTTTTGTCTACAGGGATACCACATCCACATAATTTTAGGTTGAGGAATACCATATACGGTGCATGTCAGCACTTGCTTGCTGCTCAGTAAATACAGATTGGGATCAGGGAATGATGACACAGCATTTTCGTATATCTGGGGTTTCACTGTAAAGGGTAAAAGTTGGAAAGCCATTAAAACCAGCTCATTTCCAATGTATTGCATGATCATGAAAATACTACATTCCTGCAGAGTGAGTAATAAAAAAAATCCCTAGGAGAACCAAGCAAAACAGCAGGCCTAAGTCAAGTCAGATGAGCAGCTGGTAACACATTTAAGTCATCAGGAACAAGTGCATGACCGTGGAAGACAGAAACCCTCCCAATGAAAACCAGTGTCCATCTTCTGATTACAGGATGGGTCTCATCCTACATATAGGGCTTGGATTTGTGTCCATGTAAGTCAGGACAAAAACCCCCATTGACCTGAACTGTGCAAGATCAATGAAAACCCAGCTCAATGGAAATTTAGCATTTACATACTCAGAGGAATCATGGGAACATGCTGTAAACTTACCATTTACTCTAAGAGTGACTGTAAGATTCTTAGACAAGTTCCACTGTCGTATGCTCAATATTATAGTGTAGTTTCCAGCATCTTCCTCAGCAACATCCTTGATGATCAATGAATAGTCTTTAACCATGTAGCGAGCACACTTTTCAGCAGCAGGTAACCCATCTTTTAACCTGTTTAAAAGAATTCCAGAAATCAAAATTCTGAAAAATAATGTTGCTTGGGCTGCCTGTGTTATTTCATTTCACAATATTTCTCGAACTTTGGGCAAGGATCAAATTACAGTCTGAGATTCTATTTACCAGTGGCTTATCCTTTTCTTACAAATAAGATTGCTAATATTTATAAAGCGTTTTGGAGAATACCATTCTATATATTAAACTTGATATGGATCTGACAGGGCTCTGTAGCATTTGAGGCTTGCTGAAAATTGCAAATCTGTTTCTGAAGATCCCGGTTTTCCACACTTGTGCCACCATTTACTCTAGAAGGCAACCATTTTGGCTAAGAGTCATTCACACAAATAAACGTTGCATCATCCACCCCTGACCATTTCTTTATGACCTCAGAAATACATCCTAGGACAAAGTATTACAGTAGCCTAAGCACAGCTGTGATCTTAGGAAGAGGAAGAGTTAGTAGATTAGATAAGCACTTAAGAATCAGATATCCTGCTATGAAGTGAATGTTTTTAAAGATAACAGAAAATCTAACTTGCTCACACACAGATTCCTGAAGAAGTACAACATTTTTCTTCTAAGTTTGAAGCAGGTTGCTATATGAAGGTAGAATAGTGCAACAGTTTCACTATGATGATGGACTTGATTAAAATGATTCACAGGTTTTACTAATTATTTACAGAAAGCTCTTACCGTTATTATAGAAGCACTAAAAATTTGGTGTAAGGACTATGGATTTAGGCATTATACTATATCTGTATACGGAACCACAGAATACTTCAGGCTTAAAGAGCCTGGAGGTTGTATAGTTCAACCCCCTGTTCAAATCAAGGTCAGAAGGTTGCCCAAGGCCATTTTCAGTCTCGTTTTGAATATCTCCAAGGATGGAGACTCCACAGCCTCTCTGGACTAGTTGTTCCAGTGTTTGACCAACCTCACAGTGATAAATAAATACATAAATTTGTTTAAATTTTCTGTACTTCAGAAATTTTGGATCTATATATGTAGTCAACAAGCCCAACCATTATAGAAACAGAAAATACTGTATAAATGGCTAGCTCCACTTTTGCCCCTTAATTTCCCATGTGGAACTACAAATGTAAGGGTTTTGAAAAATGAAACACAATGTTTGGAGCAAAAGTAATTTCTGGCTGTGAGTAACATGAACTCTCACTGTTCATGTATATATGTTTTGTTTTCTTAATCAGTCTTGTCAGAGACCCTTTGTTAAAGTGTAATGAACTGAGCCAGAGCTACTGTTGTTTAAAAGGATTTAAACAAAAAAACCCTTGAGATCATTAATAGATAACATTGTTTTATATAAAAGTGGTTGGGTTAATACAAAAAACACTTCAGTCAATGCTGGTAGAGATATTTAGCTGTAGAGCATTCATTGATGTCTATAGGAGACATATCTAACATATTTGAGGATCTTAGCTTTAAACTTTCCAGATCTCCTCTTTTTGCACTTGCAAAATGGAGATAATGTTCTCATAAATTGTTAAAACTCAAGACAACCCTGAAACTTCCAATAAAACTCCAGTTTGTCGCCATTTCAAGGAGTCTTATTTGAATATTTCACCAAAATAGTATTTTTTATCTAAGAAGAGATTCAGTATGCATATGTGGAAGTAGCTGTTGCCTACCATACAACCTCTGGAGAGGGAAACGCCTTCACTTTCATTGACAAACGATATGATTTTCTTCCAGCTACAGCCTCCAGTGCAGTTTTTCTTCGACGTTTCAAATTGATGAACATTTTATCTTAAACAAAAAGAGTGCACCATATTACTGATTTTGAGCCCATAAAAAGAGTTTTTCCATTAAAGAGAACAGGATTCCAAATAAAAATTATTTTTAATAATTTTGGTGTTCCCACATGGCAACAGCAAGAGTAAAGCCTAACCTCCTAGAGATCTATGAAACATAGAAAAGAATATCACAAATATACAAGAAATTGAGATACAGTTCCCAGGCCATGAATCTTCCTG
The DNA here is from genome assembly GCA_013400335.1 of Eurystomus gularis. NCBI lineage: Eukaryota > Metazoa > Chordata > Aves > Coraciiformes > Coraciidae > Eurystomus > Eurystomus gularis. Next base: position 124,646 of record VZZY01013551.1, read on the forward strand.
GAGAAGATACACTCTAGCCAAATTCACATTGTGTTTCAGTCAAAAAAAGAGGCACAAGAGATAAAGTTGTTTGTGGTACATAGGAAATTGAACTAGATGATCAGATGACCCTTCCACTCCTAAAGGCCAAGAATCAATGAATGTTCCAAAAGAAAATGTTCTCCCAGAGAGCATATAAGAGACCTCCAGAGAAACAGCAAATGAAAAGGCAGAAACTCATCGTATCATTGGTAAACAGCTGTTTCATCAAACAAACAAATCTTTATCACTTCATTGGAACAATCTCAACCTGCTGGAATTTGTTCTTTTCTGGTTGTACAGCCCCATATTCCAAAGACTCTGGCAAGCTGATGGGTTTTACCAGAGGCAATAAAACACAATATTCATACAACACATTGAAAAATCTCTTCCTCCCCAACCTCCCCCCCCCCCCCCCNCCCGCAACTATACTTGAGCTAAATAAAAAATTCAAAACATGAAAATTTTTTTTACTGTCCTTTTGACAGTACCTATGGTGCAATATTTACTCACATTATAGACTGCATAAGCATGTTGAATATCTGTTAAACAAGTGCAATATTTAATCACACTTGCCACGTACTTTAAAATAGCATGCACAAGGCAAATCAGTAGTTTAATTGCACAAATTATAAAGATATAACCCTGATTCTTCAAGCCCATATTCACACGGGCTCTTTCTAATATGGGCATCCCATAGATGCAGCTGCTCATGTGAATTTAGAGTTTACAGGCTAGCTTCAGCAGTTCAGGCTTCTCTGACTTTTATTTCAATCTAAAACTCAGTTTCTGACAGCTTCATCTTATCTGTTTAAGAATAAATTAAGTGGATATAATGATTCGACCTATGCTCCCAGTGATTTGGTCCAGGAGTTAACTAGATAAAATGGACTGAAATACAGTGAACTAAAATGAACTCTCTTTAAGAATACCAACATGGGGTGCTTAGTCCACACTTCCAGATGAGATAGAAAAGGTAGACCACTGAAAACATGGAACAAATCAATATTCTGACCATGAGTCATCTGTTGGAGAGGATACTCATCAATCACTTATCTTTAAGACCAATGATGCTCCAAAGACCCTGGATAGTCCTAATTGTAATAGTACGCCACAAAGAAGGTAGCTTCTCAGAGTCCCAATGCACAAAAGTCCTAATTTGCATAAATTTGGAATAATATCAGAAATCTCCAGATTTCACAGAAGGCCCAGGCAGACCACAGGGAACTCATTTAAGGCTTCCCCTGTAAAACCATATGAATGAGTTACAGTATCTTGTGCTTGTTTCTTTTATTTTTAATGGTCTAGCATCTACGTGCTCCATGTAGAGCTAATGTATCTATTTCTTCTTTATTTTTCATAGAGAACAATGAATAAGTACTGTAGAAGAGGAAGTAGGCTTCTTCTATTTAAATTCAGTTTGTACTTTTTTTTTTTTTTCCAATCTATAGTTTAACTGGTTGCTTCTCCAGAAGTGACGGAGAAGGTCATCACAGTATTTAGCAGACAAGAGTGATCAAACTGAACATTAACATCTATTGCCAACAATAGAAAATAGTCATGGAAGAAAAAAAACATCTTCTCTTTGGTCTCCCTCCATTTTCTGCTTGTGATGAATGTGCTATAAATTCTTTTCCACTTTGTGTCAAGATGTAAATCTATTGTACAACCAAACTTGGTACACGAGCATTCAGTATTCTACAAATTTGTAACACTTCTTACCATAAACAATGACTGTTGTGTTAACAGCTTTGATTGATGGCCCGCTCTTCACGTGGCAGGTATACTGGCCTTTATCAATATCACGCACTCTATCAACAACGAGGATACTGTAAAAAATATTGGCTTCTGTATTCTTCTGGTCAATGCGCTGCGTTACAAAACCTCTCTTCCTTGCCTATAAACAGGAAATACCTTAATTAAACCAATTTTAATGATCATTAAGATTTGTATTTTACTGTACTGCCAGCATACCTTAATAAAAAAATCTAGATCCCTCTGTACTGCACAGACATGCAAAAGATGCTCAGCACTTCCAGAGGGTCAACAATAAAAAACATAACTAACATTACATGGCAATTCATTCCTGTCTTCTCCAAAGTTATAACAGCGTCCAAACTACTCTTTCCAGGTGAAGATCATCCTTTCTGTATGACCTGCCCTACCAACACACCCAGCTCCCCACTGCGCCTTGTTCAGCATTGCTCGTAAAAATTCCCAGAGCCACTGGCACATAGTTTGTTGTCTGGATTCAGTGTCCATAGGCAACGGACATAAAAAAGGCCATTAACACTAGAACGGGAGAATTCTGGAAACCCTATAGACAGAAAAGGGTCTAGATTTGACAAGGGCATAACAGGGAGGAAGTGAAGATACCGTGAGTCTGAGGAGTCATTTCCTGCAACTCCCCCTCAGCCTTTGGCCTCGAAGTTTATTTAACCCAGGACATTGCTGGCGTCTTATAAACACTGAGCACCCTTCAGTTACCATCCAAATGAAAACAAAGAAGAATTTCACAAGTGTAGTGCTTGGCTAGGGCTTGCTAAGGCAGCAATGAGCAATATAATGTATTCGGAGCATTTCTTGCTGCTAAGTTGTTTATTTCTGAAATGAAAAAATGCCAGGGAAAATGCCTACAGTATACAAGAAACAATTGCATTAATCTTCCCTATATAATGTAATCATAATTTCAGCTTGTGATTAGGCACAATGAGCGACATAATAAATGATCTTGACTTGAATCACAGCATAAATCACACTGACATGAAAGGAATGGGAGTTGTAAACCTTAAAATAATGTCAAATTTCTTATCAGCTTTACACGTACTCCCTGGCAGTTATTCTGCAAGTGACAAATATTTATGAGGATGCTCCTGATGTGGGGGGAGGAGAAGCACATTCAAGACCATTCCTGTAGTTGTCAAAACAAGAGGATTGCTCATGTGACACTTAACAAATGAGATTTTGGCTAGCTAAATCAAAATATCTTTTCTAAACATGCTCGAGTCAGGTGCCTGACTGTCTGCCAGTCTTTTAAATGGATCTGTTCAGACAGACAGCCTCACTGAAAACTTTTTTTATCACAAGAGAGAGCCTCTGCCTGGGACTGGGTGATAAATTTCTACCATTTCTCCAGGTCAAAAGAAGCTCCCAGGGTTGAAACAATTCTAGTGTTCACACACAGTTACGCAATATAACAAGAGTACATTGTGTAAACAACTTTACTTGTTCAATTAAGCACCAGAAAGAAATTTTAAAAAACCCAAAACAAACCCCCAAACCTTTAAAGGCATGTCAGCAAGGGTCAAAATGATGGAATGCAAATCACGGCAAGTATTTCAAGGCAAAATTCCTCCCAGGATGCTAGATGCAGCGTGATCTATGGGAAACGCCTGTTTTCTTCATTTCAGCCACAGCACTCACCTCACCAGGATAAGTCCACGTCATCTGCACTCTGGTGTTCCAGGCAGCGGTGACGGTGCAGTTAATTGCCAGGCTGTCTCCTTTCAGCAACTTGACAAGACGCGGGGTGCTTAACTGAACATCAAAAATTGTGTTGGCTGCATGTGACAAAGAGAAAGGAAAGTGAATAACGTCACCAGGACAGAGTGCTTAATGAAAAGACAGGGAGTGAAGAACACTACTTACTTTCTCTATGTGTTAGGTACTTTGTGCTGTACTTGTGTCCACCAATGGTTGTCTCACAGCTCAGGAGCCCTATGAACTTGTAAGTTGCCTTAGGTATTCTGAAGCCTTTCATGCTGTCCCAGATTATTGTCTTGCCATCAGGAATTAGAGTTTCTCGTGGAATCTGGAAGTGTCAAACATACATCATAAAAACAACTCATCCTCATGCCACTCTCTAATCAAAGTAGCCTAATAAAAAGGAATGGGGAAAAAAGCACCCTGAAAAATGTCAATCAAAGTAGAAAGGATGACATTTAATTATGCAGATTTTTCAACTCACATTTTCATCACAAAATAGAGGAAAAATCTGGGTGAAGAACATGAATGATTTATTTGTTTCCAAGATTTCATTATTTATAACAGGATGTAATTTATGACACAATAGATTGACACTATCATTAGCCTCAGCGCTTGGGCTGCTATTCTGTTGGCTCCTGGTTGGCAGCTAAAGTGCTCATCTTGGCAAACCTTGGCAATTAAGTATCCTGGTTTTACCATGGAGACACAAATACACATTTTTCAGTGGAGGTGACAAACGGTCTTAATTTACTGTCATTTTGTGGCTTTAACAAATTCCTGCCAGGATTCAGTCTGATGTTTCTCACATTTATGCTGTCTAGAGGACTGGACTATTTAAAAAATTTAAAAATTTAAGGACATGAATGGCTGTTCCAAAGCTGACAGGTCATGTCTCTACATCATTGCATACAGCACGAAGTGCAAATTTTAAAGCCAAATGAGAACTACTGATCATACTAAATGAGGAAAGTCATATTCATTAGAGATATTGAAAGGACACCTTAAGACAATAAATACATCACATTTCCACAGAAAGAATATTCAGCACACTTAAAAAATTTGGCACTTCTAAGTCCCTCGGAAGTTGAGGACCCAATAAGTAATCAGTGTTTCTAAACTTAGAACCTGAAATCTAATACAGACTAAAATATTGCAATGTAGGGTCAAGTGTTCACTTTATCAGCAGTACAAATTATACTTTACATTAGGATCCTTTGAGGTTTAAGCCCCATTTTATTAAGATATCAAGAAAACGCTGAAAAGGCAAAGCATGACATCGGCATTGGAGCTCAGACAAGACGTTTTGTTTTTACATCATATTTTTTTGTTATGCCTTATCAATGGAATAAAATGCCACCATTTAGATAACACAGAGACCAGCTATGAGTACAAAGCCTGGATGTGACTTTACTTTTATAAAGCCTGCTTTTATTGTAAAAATAACATATTTTTACAGATGGCACAAAACAGAGTTTGAGTGATTTAGTGTCCTAAGCAAAGACCTCTGGGTCAGCTAAGCCCCTTGCAGCCCATCACCTCTCACTGTGCGCCCAGTCACCTTCATCTCTTTCTTCCCCTTTATGTGAGCAGAGGACTTATATTTTGGCCAGCCCTCTCCTTCCTATGGCCAAAGCCAGCATGAGTGGCTGCCAGAGGCTGGGGGAAGTGTGTCTGCCTGGCACCTTCCTGTGTGGCACAGCTTCTCTCCAAAATGCAGCACCCTCGATGCCTGCTCAGTGCACACCAAAAGCTGCCCTTGAGATTGCCTCCACTAGTTTCATGCCACTTCCTCTGACAGAAGTGTATGATGAATCAAACAAACAATAATTGCAGAGCCCAAAATGCTGTGGTGGAATTCCTTATCTTTACAACAGCTGATAAGATGCTATAATAAGCATGCAAATCACAGGGGAAGTGTGTGTTACACACACACACATACACACAAGTAAAGCCCATTACATTTCAGCCTGCTGGCTATCATTCAACAATATCCTGAACTCTAAGAGCTTTGTTGCCATTCCTTTTCTAAATAAAACAAATATTCAAGCTTTGGTTTCACTACTTCATAGTTATGCTTTCAACTAGATTTATCCTGTTGTTACTTTGGTGGAAACCAAACTGTTTCTAAGCATATTCCTCTATAGGTTTTCATCTATACCATAGTGAAGAAAGAGTCAAGTCAAAGCCTCAGAGGCTTCCTAGATCGACATTCCCTATGGAGTGCATTCACTTCACATTAATTAATTAATTGATGGATTACTGAATTTTTATTAGCCTTACTCCAGGAGTGGGAAAGTAACCAAAACACCCAGGAAGTGTCCAAGTCTTGTAAATAAAGTACTCATAAATACGATTCTGTTTTGCAACACTTCATGTTGTGAATTGTCTATATACCCAACAAGCTCACCTGCCCCAGAGGCAAGTCTTTGCCTGCAATTAAATCATTACTCAACACTTTCAAGTTACTGTAAGGAAAACTTTAGGAACCTAAAGCCTATGAGTAGCAAACAACCATTGGGTCACAGCTGGTCTCTGGCTAAGTCTTGGGGCGGGGCAGGGGGATGGGAAACAAGATACTGCAACAAGTCCCTTTCAGAGGGTGTAGACCAAGGATTCTCTCTCAGAAGAGGGCAAGGGTGGTGTCTGGGTGCTCACCCTTACAGCCCTTCACAGCTCTACCTTTCCCTCCTTACTTGCTTCAATTTCTTACCCAGCTCTCCTCCACACTCTTCTCCTCTGCCAGTCCCACTAGTTCAGATGACCTGTTTCCCACTCAGAGAAACACAGTTGCTTTGCTCTGCCCTAAATCAGCTTCCAGGCCGCCATTTAGAGACATAGCATAATCACCGTGATGATCACTGCATGCACATTACAGGACAGAGGATCCCAGAATCACACAATAAATTAGGCTGGAAGGGATCTCTAGAGGTCACCTGGTCTATGCCCTACGCAGAGCAGGGCCAATGTAGTTCAGGGCCTTGTAAAAAAAATTGGCCATTTGGTCATCACAGAGAGAAGTAGAAAACCTATGAAAAAACACAGTGCTGCAACAGTGAGATTTCAGCTGAAACAGCAGAGGATAAATCCAGCTAAAACAACAGCTTACAGATGGGTACCAGCGGATAGTCAGAGGCATTCAAAGAATCAGTTTGTTGCGACGGTTGCAGTAAACATGGAATTTATTGTCTACATACTTATCTGCATGAACCACATTGCTGTGGCTCCCAGTGCAGTCTTGGCCTTTTACCTTCTTTGTTTCAAACTAGGCTTCAGTTTCTTTTGGTATAGGCTGTGCCTCCTCCTTTGCTCAGCACCAACCACTGAACATTTTTGGTACCCAGTGGCAGTAACAAATACTTCCACAAGGTTTTGGGTATATACATAAGGTCAAGAGTATATAATGACGCTGTGATTCCCCACATCTCCAAAGGCAAACTGTTTTGGAAAGAACCAGCTGAAAGTATAGTAAAAATGTACATCAGAGTTTTGAATGCTTGTCTTTTCTTCCATGTTTCTCCTTCTATCAATCTGGGAAGGATGAGGTGGCGTTACTAAGAATTCAGACTTTCCAGGTGTGTGACTCTCAACACCCTTGGGTTTTTTTTCCTCTTTTTATTCCTTATGCTGAAGCTTATTTACCTCTATTCCCATAAATGTCATTGCTGACTTTAAGACAGAAAATCCAAAAGAAGAGTAAGCAAAGGGATCAAACCTTTGTACCAAAAGTGATCTTTTCTCCATTTAGCAAGAAAAGAGCAAATGGAGAGGCAAGAGAAATGCACACTTTAGTTGCAATAAATTTAATCTTATTTTAGGGATCTTGAATGAGGCTGTCAGAATCATGTTAATAGGAATGACGGTTTCAGAGGTCTTAGATATGTGTCTATTAAGCATTATATAAAAACAATCTGTTGATTTCACAGGTCTTCAAATGATGAGGAAGATAAAAGGCCATCAGCTGTTGCAGATATAGGTTATAACAGGACCTGAATGTCGAATCTGAAATAGGAATGAAAAGCTTCTATCCCCATTTCCCAATACCTGTTTTATTTGCTTCTTGATTTTTAAGACTCCTCCCGTGTTGTATATGATTGCCATGCTATAGAATACAATTTGTGCTGATGTTCAGCCTGGAGGTTAGAGCAACACAGTATCTCAAAAGCGTACACTAAGGTAAAGATGCAGTTTTAGTAAAAAAATCATTTGTAGTGTTGAAGATGGGTGATAAACCTTCCCTACACCAGTCCACTAAAGCTACAAAGTAGCACTGCACAGGAACAACATGCTGGAGGCAATGCTCATGCAACTGTACCAAGTCCTTTCAGATGAGAAAGAATACCAAAAAGATATTTCATATTTTTACTTCCTAACAATATAGAAATCAGAACCTAATGACTCTAATGCTGAGGTTTTCTTTCCAGTTCCAGAGGATTACATTATGGGGACATCAACTTCTTCCTTTATCACTGAATGGAAAGCACAGCATAGCATCTGCCAGCTCTCCAGAAGTAGTATGCCTGCAGCTGTGAAATGCATTTAACACATCTCTTAATTGCTATGTGAGCAAGAACTTGCTGGAGTCTTCATATAGGGGTGTCACAGATGATAAATAAAGATATGATGTAATGCATTGTAGCTTACATGCTTCAGGAAATTCTGGGATTAATTAGGGAAAACATTTATTTTTCCTGGAATGCAAAACATGTAAGCAACAAATCCTTTCTTTCAAGACTCCACCTCCTCTTTCTCCTTCCCAGAGTATTACATCTGGTTTTGATGGTGTAAAGATGTGCCTTACACCACAACCTCAAACTAAAGGCAAGTTGACTTGAAAAAAGAGAGGCGAGATGTCTCAATCTCCTCCAAATAAGGAGAAAAATGAAATTTATATTGTTTTATAAGAGAGAAAACTGTTGGGAATTTACTCAGTTAGGACTTCAATATGCTGAGATTTCTGATGCAACACTACAGTGCACAAATAAGTTCCCACTTTACAACATCCACCCTATGGAAAGCCAAGCCTCATTTACTTCTAATTCTATAGCCACAGAATCTTGTGCACCGTCCACCACAGTGCACTTCTTCCAGGAGGACCATGATGTGTGTGCGTACATATATGCAGTAACATCCTATTTCAGATTATTTTCTTTTCTCTACATTTTGCTTTCTTTCATTTGATTTATCAGGTAGAAAAAAGAAGGCAAAATCTGTATCTATACTAGCAACACAGTACCGGATAGAATTTGTAAACTTGCAGGTCAAGTTAAAATACAGGATCAAATCTGTTGCTGGTGTAAAACTCTATAGTCAAAGAGCATCAAAGACTTCTATTGCTCTAGATAAGCATCTTATGGTGGTATTATTTGGCAGTTGCATATTATTCTACAGAATGACATATTTCTTGTAACAATGATAAACCTTTATGTAGCTAAGCGAAGAACTCCCTTTATTTAGAAACAAAACATCACTGGCACCTCCACTAATTTTTAAGCTAAACAAAAAAAGAAGTACCACTCTCCATCTTCCTATCAGGTACTCTACTTTACACATATAGGTTGGTTGGCTGTCCAAGTAACTCAGGAAAAAATTGTTTCCCCAAAACGTGGAAAACACTTAGTTTTCCTAAAACTGGACCCACTGTCCCAAACTCTGCACAAGTTTCCTACAGAAACTTGCCTGATAAGCCCACTCACATGTAAAGGAAGCAGTAAAACCGCTGGTGGGAGTGAGGCAGGGCAAAGGCTTGCAGAGATCCTTGTACAGCTCCAGCAAGTCCCCAGGGACTGCACTTATTGGCTCTTCCAGAGGACAGAAGAGGAAAGGGGAGGAAGGGCAGGGGAAGAGGCGGGAGGAAATCTTTTCTCCCAACAAGAAACTACTTCTCAGGCTAAAGAAACCTTTGTCAGTGAAGATTTAATAAAATGGCATGAAAAGTTTAAGTTTCTTCAGAAAATTCATCCAGTGTAAAAGATTTGATGAAGCCCTTCTGTGGGGTATAAGATGAAGCCTCCAGGGTTGAAATATTTCTAAACAGACTGACACACAGAAACCTTGTTTAAGAAACACTAAATTGTTGAAATATTTCAAAAGCACTACAATAGTTGTAAACAAACAAACAAAACAAAGCATCATCCATAATAACACTTTCAGAGCATGCTTGATTGAGGTACCTTGTTTAAAGTAACAGCAATGTTTGGTGCTGTGACTCTGCATGGAATGATCATTTCTCTTCCCACAGTCATGTGTATTATTTTAGGTATATCACTGTGCATCTCTACAAATGGATTGCCTGTATCTGCAAGAGAAGAAAAAGAAAAAGTTTAATATATTAAATAAGACAGCGTATGGAAATTGTAATGGTGTCTGCAGCCTCGAAAGAACAGACTAAACCTGTCCATAACAAAAGCTAGAGAAAGTCCCCAAATCAATCTTCCGTTTACTTTCATCTAAACAATTTCAGCAAAATATTATTACATACTTGAAAATATATTTATCAGTCAATATCAATAGCAGTATTTTGGTATCTCCTTTAAAATCCAGGACAATCGGAGTACCATTTTTCCCATTACAGCATCATCTCTACTGCTGAATACATGTTTCTTATTTCAGGCCATTTCTATTTTATTATCACCAGGAGAAGTAATTATATGGGAAGTGGGCTGAAATTCACTTATCAGGAAGCCCCTACACAGGACATGTTCCTGGTGTCTGCAAGGAAATTGATGGGAAAAACTCATGTTAATGTTGACTTCATCAGGAGAAAGAATCTACTGTGATTATCCAGCTATAATTTCAACTCTAAGAATACTCTGAGAGTCAGTGATTCTCCTCCTTCTCACTATCACAATACCTATATCTCTCATTTTTCAGTGACAAGCTTAATGAAAACGCCAGGAGAATATTAATTCATTTTGAGTCAATAACTAAAGCTTGGCAGAGTAATTTACCAGCCCTTGAACAATCTCTTTAACAAAGGGCATTGTCATAAATAGCTTGTGCTGGGAACAGGGAACATTGCTGCAGCTATTGTTTGGACCACTTAACAAAGAGGGGCTCAAGCCACAGGCTCTGGCTCCAAATCTTCTTTGCAGGTGTTCAGATCTGAAGCTTCAGTTTGACTCACATTGCAGATAGACTACCTCAAAATTCACATAAGGTTTGGTTTTTAACTCTTAAAAAAGTGGAACATTCAGATCTTAATTTTGTGCTTATCTACAGCTCCAATGTTTTTTCAGGCAGATCCTATTATTTCACTCAGTCAAAAATCTTAAAAAAAACAATAGAAATCTTTCTTGGATAAGAAATGAGTAAAACTAACAAGAATTGACCCCTTATAAAACCTCAAATTGTAATACTTTATTCAAGTGTTCTAGTCTGAGACTTCTGCATGTTGACCTATGTTCACTTCAGTACTTCTTCAAATATGTTACTTTTTGCTTCTCTTTCTGTATGTTCTGCACTTCTCATTGTCATAAAACTATTCTGCCTTCAGGATCTTCTTTTCTTATTATATGCAGCCATATTTTAGCTTGAGATATCAAACATTAAGAGAAGCAAATTCTACTCTAATTTATAGTGGGGAGAACCCTGAAACAGAGTATCTCAAATGTACCCCAGGATACAGAAAAAGTTTTCCTAAAGAGGTTTAATGAAATTGTTAAATAAACTTTCTGAAATGAAAGCCACAATGCTTTATTTAATAATAGGTGTTAAATGTCCACTGAGATCACAAAAGGAACTTATGAGTAACAGAGGATGCGTAGGTAATGAAAAACACCCTAAGGATTTTTCAGGTTGGCGTTTCCTCTGCAGTACAATTCAAGAAAAGACCAAGAATGAACCTGTTTGTAGCACAGTGAAAAGAATCTTTTTTGTTTCAGGGGCTGCAGCCACTGAAAAGGTCACCTGCCCCTTAATATCACCAGACAGATTTACTGCTCCCCAAAGACTCGTTCATCTTTGTCACAAAATTAAGAGCTCCTGCCCAAAACCAGCAAGCTTTGCAAAGCAGTTTCCTGTATCATAATCTCCCGATCATTACAAGTGTGAGGAAGAGCTGTTCTGGGGACTACCGGTGCTGTCTGCAGACACAGTGTCACCACTGACTGATGCCAATATCAAGGCAGTGGGGGCTGTGCGGCTCAGAACTTGCAGGATTCCTGTTCATCTGAAGACAGGGACAGGAAACAAGCACAAAACACTATGTTTGGCTTTTTTTTGTCCTTCAATGGAAATGCACGTTCGCGCCTGAAGAAGTCAATGAACCACTCTATAAAAGTCAACTAAACACTCTGGCTGCCCTTGGTAGGCTTTAAAGCCCAGTCACAGCCTTTCTTGGTACACTCCCTGCAGTGGTACGCCAAGGCGTCTCTGTGCCCCCGCTATTCGCGTGCAGAGCTCCCATTGACATCACTGGGGACTTCCGCCATGGGCCAGAGGGCAATTGATGGCCCCAAGTGCTCCAAATGTCTTCCTGCTTTTGATTAAAAGAAATACGCATCATGTTTCCTAGCACAGTTTTGTTTTCCTAATGAGTGTGGAGGCTTTTCCTGATTCCCTTTGATTTTATTCTCTTTCCGTCTTAATGGCCAGGAGGGGATACTCTCAGTGCCTCAAGATCAGAGTATGGTGCAGGCTCTACCAGCCTGGATGAGGCAAAGTCAAACTCAGAGCAGCACCAGGGAGGTTAGGCCACATCGGCAGGGTATGCCAATGATGTGAAATCCTTCTGCCCCTCAAATAGTAGCACTCCTTGTTTCTTTTTTTCCTCTTTACCTCCCATCATAGCCCTAGTTATTGCCAGTGTCTCCTGCTATGTTTCCTTCCAATTCCTTCCTGAGGGGAGGTAATGCCATCCTTCAATGAAGAGCTGGATAGCAGCACATCTGGGATGACCTAACCTCCTGCCAGCAGTCTTCTGAGCCAGCTTCACTCACTTTTATGTTCAGAAAGCTCTAGACATAAAAAGAACATCATGGATTGACCTATCTTGAAGACTACATCTAAGTTACACATTTAGCTCCATTGAGACATAGAGTGGAAGACCTAAAAGAGTTGACCTGCTTTTTGAACTTTTTTTGTTGTTGTTGGCTTTGGGATTGTGGGGTTTTTTTTGCTTTGGAGCTGTCTGCAATGGTAATGAAATGAAAGCTGGACAGCCAGAATATTTTCATATGCTAAAGTTTACTTTAAAAGTCAGTTTAGTGTATTTTTAAGTTGTGTGTGGAATGAATGACTGTGGGCTGGTTTGACTGTGTTCCTTACAATATCTCTCAGTTACAATCAACATGAAACCACAAAGAGCATTCATGAAATCACAATATCCATGAAGGTCACTCACTATATTATTAAAGAACATAAATAGCAGCTTTTTATTAAGCTGGTTGGCAGTCAGATACAAACTTGATAAGAGACCTTATACAAGCAATATTATGTCTGGTACCTGTAACCTGTCTAGGCTATTTATGGGGTTTGCACAAACAACTAAATTAGCCAACACTGAAATGCCAAATTCAGAAAAGATGTAGAGGTTCTTTATTTCCACAAGCTTCAGCTACTGTTCTTGGCTTTGTTTTGTGTCTAATCTAAGTAAGTCAGAGTACTTACACATACATTTGCAAGAAGAAAAGTCTCTGCAAGAAAATATGAGCTCCTTGGAATCTATTAAAGTTTGTCCTCTGAAGTTCTTTCAAAATACCTACTTACACTTGGCTCATCATTAAGATTTTTTTTTCAGGCTAAAAAAGCCAAACCGGTTTCCTCATATTCACATAATACCCTTTTCCCTCATGTATGTGAAGAAGACCAAAGTATATTCTAAAGTACAGACATTCAAACTTCATTAAAGCGTATGTGCCAGTGGCCAAATTCTCCTTTCCCTTCTAGAGATTAACCCTAAATAAGTTTCTTTATCCCAGCTAAATTAGTGGGGCTGTTCAGAAGTAATTTGAGGAGAACTTTGCACACCAAGAGTGGTTCTCATCTCACTTACACATATAAAATATAGACATTTCTCGCTAAGCTAGGTGGCCAAACTGTTAGTGTCACTGGGGAGAAAGTGGAATTCTGCCATGGGACTCATTTGTCCTGTTTTAGACCTTTGTTTTATGATGAGATTAATCATGCCCTGGGAAACATACCTATTCAACCTGTTCACATGTAGGTGTCCATGTTTCTTAGGAGAAAAAAAAAAAATCACATTTTGTATGTCTAGAAGCACAATACCTATCTACAAGAAGGGCTTTTCCACTATTGTCCCTTCTTAGCCTGTAAAATAGCACTCTTCAAATTCAAATGATTTCTAAACCTTGAAGTAAGACTTGAGATATAAATTAATAATCAAAGAAGTCCAGTGGGAAAAAAACAAACAAACAAAAAACTGAAAAAGGAGGGGAATACTTTATATCTGGAGCACATTCAGACACAAAACATTGCTAGCATAATTGTACAGTGATTTTTTTAGGCAGGGTTTGTTTGTTTTCCTTTGGGGCTAGTTATACTATGCTATCAACGGTGTAGGTCCATAACACACATAAAACATGGCTAAAACTCTTAAGGAAAAATATTCCTACCCACACTACCCAGGAAATCCACACTGGAGCAATTACTGTGTTCAGAAAGTGATCTCTAGAAAGTGTAACAGACATCAGGAACACTTTTTCAGATGTATCCCTCCTTACTGATGGTTCATCTTGGAAAGGTGTTCCTGTTTCAGTAGGAGCTATAAGCCTTGGTGAGGAAGAAGGACCTCGGAACACTTAGTGCACAGCCTTTGATGCTGCCAAGATGTCCACACATGCTCAGCTCAACAGTGTACTGTGATATGAAGTCCATGTACACGCAATAACAAAAGCACAGTCATTATAGGTGACTGACGTCAGCAAGTCCTAGAGGGCTCTGTTTTGTAACAGGAACCTCATTAGACACCAAAAATGTGTCCGCATACTTGATACAGCTGTAGTATAGTTTAATTTCAAATAGTTTCCTTTTCATAACAGAAATGCTATCATATTATTAACTCTGACAGCATAAGCCAAAACCGTACTGCTCATATGTTAAAACTGTGCCAAAAGCAAAGACAGAAAAAAAGGCACAGGGGAAGGAGAATTTCCCAGGCCTCAGAAGGTTCTTCTGTCAGTACATTATTTCTGAATAAGAAGAAAAAAAAGGAGAACAAAGAAGAAAATCTTCTTTTTGTTAGCTTTTAGGGTATTTTGTCTCACTGCTTTTTTCACATGTTGAATTATTTTGACCTGTGATGCTTGTGATCTTAAGAGACCCTTTCTGGGAACTCTTTGAACACCTTCCCTGTTCTGCAGCATAGTACCTTTAGGGTTACAGGATTCAATCCACTCAAGCTAAATCTTAAATCCGTGTCAGTCCTGGGGCTGGATCCAGCTATCTGTCAAATGGACCTCCCAAGGAGATACCATACACTCAGTACTTTCAGAAGACAACTCTAGAGTTTGAAGATGCACTCAAACCCCCAGATGTTCTGGCACTTCAAAGGCTTGCCTTTTGAACCATTCACTAATGCTAAAGCCTTTCATTTTGGACTGTCCAACCTGAGGCACATCTCAAGCCAAATACTCAAAACTAGTGGACATGCTTGACATTCTAGGCATTGACAAGTATGAATACTCTCAGGATTTGTACTTTTAATTACCCAGCTCTGATTTGTGCCACCTGGCTTAAACCATCTCAAAGCAAGACACCTATTCTAAGCTTGTTCTCTAGATTCCTTGTAAAGTCAGGGATGAGACATATGTAGCAAAAGGTCCTTTTTTTCCTCTCTATTAAGTACAGAAAAAGAATAGACAAGTGACTCAGCCTAGAGGTCTGATTTTAAAACAGAGTATTTTGAATTGTTCTTGACTGAAGTACCAGTACACGTCTCATTTTGTAAGGAAAAGTATGCGTTCAGAAGACATGCACAACAGGGGTGTGAGGAGAAACAAGGAGAGGGAGAACATTGACTAAGAAGTCGATTAATACCCTAAAGCCAAGTACAACTTCACTTAGAGAAGAATTCTGTGTTGCAACAGAATTAAGACATTACTCTCATATACTAATAGCTGAATGCTGTCCTCATCGCAGGAAGTAGCAACACTTCAACTTGAATCCAAGTTTGTTTAAATTCTTGCAAAAATCTACCTTGATATATCAGTGTAATTGAACTTAAATGTTTTTCTTCTGTCATACCATAGGAACAATTGATCAAAGGCAAGAAATGATGAGAACAGAGAATAAAGAGAACTGCACATTTTTTAAGAAAAAGAATGAGCGCCAGCAACTGGAAAAGAGTATCTTGGAGATACCATAACAAAGACAGAAAAAAAAAGCTTTTACCACTGTCACCAAGGAAATCAACATAGGTTTCAAAACAGCCTGCTGATAGTTTCATATTTCTTAAATGTCTTCATTCCATAATTATCTCTTTTCAAGCAGAAAATTCCCCATCCCTCACTCCAATATATGCAGTGAGTGTTCAT
The DNA here is from genome assembly GCA_013400335.1 of Eurystomus gularis. NCBI lineage: Eukaryota > Metazoa > Chordata > Aves > Coraciiformes > Coraciidae > Eurystomus > Eurystomus gularis. The sequence goes on from VZZY01013551.1 coordinate 140,641, forward strand.
TACAAGTCTTTCCATTTTATTACTAGGCTGCAGGTGCATAACAAAACAAGGATCTGAGCAGTTTCGAGTCAGAAACAGTAAAGAAATTAGCAAAGGGGCTTTACTTCATTTCAGATTTTTCCCATGGCTTGTGGAGGAAGCCAGGCCATCAGTTTTCTTAGAGTAAAGTCCAAGGTTCTTAAGATAATTAATTTCCCTTGCTTGATGTCTCAGTTCCTGAGCTCTGCGTGGTCAAGAGTTGCTGCAGCACACACTGTGCACTCACTCCCCTGTGCAACTCAGTAGTGACCTCTCCAGCTGAAAGAAGGGCGGTGTCAGGAGTAGCTGCTGCAAGAGAAGTCACCAGCCTGCCTGTTCTTGATTACCCAAACTTCAGAAATCCAGGACTTCAGAAATGTTTCAAGTCATGCTGGGGCACGTGGGTGTGGGACATGCAATCTCTTTTTTGTGATCTTGTATCTTGTTTTTGTCTATAGAAGCTTGTCTTCTGCCATAGCAAACGCTCATTACTGAGCCAAAGGACTTAGTGAGTTTATTGTTTTCATGTTGTTTTTTTTTGTTTTTTTTTTTTTTTTTAATTCGCTTCATATTCAGTATCACTCTAATTACGGAAATGAATAACAATTTTAAAACAATAAGTGATGACTTCCTGTACAAACAATATCAACTTTCCTGATTCGGATTTTGTGTTTGTAAATAGCAACTATTTATTCTCCTGTGCAGCATGCTAAGACATGGGAAACAGGCACCTCGGTGATCCACATGGAGCTAATATGGGAAGTGGATTGACACAACGTCCTGCCACAGGAAACAATACAAAACTAGGAGGGACCCAAATTTTACAAACGTTTATTTCCCAAGTGCCCACAAATCCATTTAAAATAAAACTAAACTCAAGAAAGATAGTCTTCACAAAGGATTTTGTTACCCCCATCTCACTCCTACCTGAGACAGATAATTGAATTTCATGCAGGTTCACAGAAAAAAATGACTTATATGAAGAGATTCCTTAAGGATTTTCTTTCCAAATCCGAATGCTCTGCTGATCAGAAAGGTTGAGGTTTGGTACTTGGCATATTGTTTATTTTCAACCTGCTCAACAATTCTTCCTGAAATTGTCAATTTTGGAGGACTAAGAGACTTATCCCCACCTTAGGGCACAGTCACACTTTTAACAGGCATTAAATGCACAGTTACCTTGCAGCCTCTCTTGTTATCAGTAGTCTGCCCTAACTCTCACGTGTGTTTACTAGGACACAATCAACACTTATATACTGAGAAATTGGTTTTCAATCAAAACGATTGTCAAATTCAGAACATTAAGATGCCAAAGAGGTCTAAGCTTGATACGGATTTGTCCCTTAAACTTTGTACTGTTTTTTGGCAAGTGACACAGGAGGAGAAACATAATCTAGTCCTGTCTTCAACATTTAGCAACTGAACATCCTTGAAAAATCAACAGAACCAAGATGCTCACGCAGTCTTCCTTGACTGATTATTGGCTGTAGGGGAAGGGACTATCAAAAAACTATTTCTCCAATTACATGTTTCTCTACCATCACCACGTGAATTAGACAGATGATAACCTTGGTTCACATACATCTAACTGAGGATCTCTTTCAGATGTAAGCAAGCTGCATACAACCTGGGGAGAAGTGAAGAGTTAGAAAGACTGGTCATATCTTCCATTTGTAAAAATTCAGGATCCAGAAAAATTAGCACTTCAAACAGGAAAAATACGAAAAGAACATAAAGGAATCTTGTATATCCTAAAGTGGGTTTAGCAGAGAGATTCTCAACCACGGTCACAACCATCCTTGCTCTTCTGATGTGGTGAATGGAGAGGATTCTGGGTAGATCTCAGATAGAGATGACATCCAAGGTGGGAGGTTCAAGAAGGTCCCGTGATGGGAAACTTGCAAAAGTCATTCAAGAAAATTTTAAGTTTTCCTAGGCAGTAGGAAATGTTGGTCACTAAATGAATAACCTACTTTGGTTATGCTTCCATGGATGCATCTGTAGCTGGATATCCAATGAATTATATGAAAATAGTTGGGTGAGAACAACACTCTGGTATATTTCAGATAAGTAAAGCAAGATGAACAGCATGAATTATTCAATAATTTTCAATAAAACAACACAAATAATGGGTGGAGCCATCTCGTTTTCTGTCACTGTAGTGAGAGGTCCACTTCATTCTGTTTTTTCACAGCACCAGCCCCACTCTTCATGTCACAAAATGAAAACAAAGGCTAATTCGCTCTGATGTGAACTCGTTAGAAGCAGCAGACACATAATTTGGAAAACTTCCAGTTGCATATTCTGTGTAATATGAGCTTTCAAAATTTGTGATTCCTGATACCTTATAAGTAATCTATTAATTTTATTCTTTAAAAATAAAAAAACCTGAAATATTAAATTAAATCCCTAAAGTTTTTATAATTTCTTCTTTTATTATTATGTCTATTGAATTCAACTGTTCTGAGAAGTGTCTGATTAATATCCTGGAAAAAAGCAGGGAGGAACAGAAAGCAATTTCTGTTATGGCCCAACTGACCTAATCCCAGAATTTCCCATACATCACACAATTCTTGTTTGCTGAACACAACTCTGTGTTTAGTTTGATTCCATTTATTCTAGATTTTTACAATCTGTGTAATGTGGACTACAGAGTACATTCATGAATGTGACTTAAGATGCAAGTAGTCATCTTCAATAGCGTGAGATAATTCGGTGATCTAGATAGACAGCTTTGGCATCCTTGGGCTGCCTAAAAATCTATAATCTTACACAGACAGGTTAAAGTGGACATCGTACCAGGTATATGGTTTTCATTAGTCATCACCTGATTCTATAAGGTATGATTTCTCTGATATTCGTTTCACAGATTCACTTCTAGTCTACTTCCATGTGGAGTTCTATTTACTGTAGCAGGCTGGTTGAATTGGGTCTTTTTCTTTCTTTATTTTTTTTTCCTAACAGATAAAACACTACCATTCGTATTTGCAAGCTCTGAAAAAGCACATTTTATACATTAATTGGTAAATAACAATGACATTTTTCAAGGCTGAAAATGTCATTCAAAACCCCGTATTTAACCACAGCTGAACTGTCTTATATATCCATTTTGCTGTATTGAAGGGCGGGTACCAAGAAGTGTTAAAAAAATGTAATCTTACCGTTAATAAATACATAGACTGTAGATTCCTTCTTCTTTTTTGCTGGACTTGTTGGGTATTTGCAGCTATAGTTTCCAGTGTCACTTGCCTGAGTTTTGCTCAAGGTCAGACTGCTGCAGGACTGCTTCCCATTCCTTCCACAGGCATATTTAATTACTTTCAGCCTTTTGCTATCCTTACTTAGAGTTTCAGGCAAAGACCATGAATGAACCATTTCCCCCCTGCAAATACAGATAAGGAAGCAGAAACAATTATGTTGGGCTGCAATTATATAGTTCCAGTTCCCAAGCTTTCTTTTTTTATTATATCAGGCTATTTCTGGGGCTCTCTTTTATCTTGTTTTCCAAAAACAACAACAGAAACAACAAAGAACTATTAAACAATTGCCATTGAAGTTCACTCCCCATCTTTCCCCGCAACATAAGGTTTCATTTTTTTCTAATTTCAGTTACAAAAAAGGAAAGGGTCAGGTGTATGAACTCCCAGACAAATTATCAGAATCCAACTCGGCTGGTTACCTGCAGGTGAGATTTAAAGTCTGGCCTGCTTGAACAACGTGCTGTGTGCCATTTATACTCAGCTCAGGAACTTTTAATTTTGATCCTGAACTAGATCCTAGAAAAACAAAGAAAAGAAAAAACAAAACATTAACAATGACAAATTATCCTGTTCCCAGCCCACTCACATTTATGATATTATAATGGAAGGGGGAAAAGCAAAGAAAGTGTTGTGCCCTCCTTACCACACATACTCTCTCCCTCTGACCAAAATCCTAATGTGCTGACTCAGGACTCACATAAGCTTCCATGAGAATTACTCAGGAAAGAAAGTAGAAATGAAAGCTATGCAAGTTTTGGTCAATGACTTCGCTATCAAATTGTTCACTGAGCATACCATGAAGAAAGTTCAGGACCTTGCAGCTACACATCTAAGCAAGGAAGTGTGCCCTCAAGCACCACTGGCTACATTTCCTTAGGAAACACCACCATGGCAGCCTCTTCAATGGGAAGGGCAAAAGTCAACCACTTCCATGGCAAGAGCCACGTACTGACCTCCAAGATACCAAATTCTCACTCAAGTTGTTGCAAGGCTGGAACTGCTCTGGAAGGAGTGAAAGGGGATTAAGGATCTTCCCTTCCTGACTGAAGGTCACAGCTCTGTTACCTATGGTCTCTCACTAGCTGCAGGCTTCCTACTAGTGAAGTGGTGTCAAAAGGTAACTGGACAGCTCTAAAAGAAATTTTGAGTACAAGACCAGGCATGCTCCAGACCAGATTTGCTGCTTATTAAAACAGCAAGCATAACAACATGGCCCCAGTCATGGCCAGACCATTCTTGTATGGGTAAAACCCTGGGTGTCAATATAACATGAGGTGGCTTAGGACACATGAAAATGTCCAGGCAGGTTTCTCACAGGCCATATAAAAGCAATTGTCAGGAGGTCCATGAAAAAGCCCCTTGATCAGAAGACAAGAGGAACACCAGATCTTCCCTCTCATCAAGCAGTAAGTACTGGAAAGGGATAATGTTTTATCTTCGCCCCATAATAGACCATGGCCACAAAAGGTTTCCAGGAAAGCAGACAGAAATGCATGCCTTAGAGAGGAAACAGTCCTTGATCCATCCCATTGCCCTCGCAATGACAGCAAAGTGTTCCAGAAGCTAGGAACACAAGAAAATACTTTGAAACAGTGTAAGTTGAAAACCAGTTTCAGTTTAAATCTGTACCTGAGTGCAATTTGTGAAGATCTCACTGTTGTGAGAGTGTAGCAAAGAGTATCCCAGATCACTCCAAGAGATATTTGTCAACATACGAGAGAAACAGCATCATGTAAACAAGGATGATGCAAATTTTCCACTAGAACTCAGTCAAGTACAGTTTCAGTTTAGCTGTTTTAAGCCCTTCCAATAGGTTCCTGCCGCAGCCAGGTATGAACAGCTGTATGCACCAAACATAGTAGAAATACATGAACCTTATTTGGCTGCTATGGATCACCCATTAGAATGGCCTCCCTCTTTTGACGATTGTAGAAAGAACTGGACACCAACTCCAGCTGAGTCAGGCAACTAAATTTCAACTGTATAAACCCTCCAAAGTCAATGGCTGCTTCAAATCACCAGCTTTCACCCAGCAGCAGATGTAGCCTCAGTTTAGAAGCTGAATATCAAAACTTTGTTCTGAGATGTGGACTTCAACTTCTTCAGTCTGAGAAAGGCCCAGAAGCCAAGTCTCCACTTTTGGAGAGAGATGCTAAAAGTACAAGAATTTTGTACAAACAGTAAAGAGGCACTGCCCTCCTTCTGCTGGTTTTTGGGCATTGGGGGCTTGTTTTGTTTGTATTTCTTTTTTGAAGGAGCCAGCTGTGCTCCATTTGTATTTTCTACTGGTTCCCTGTAAGATTGGTGGAGACAAGAGGTCTAAATCACCCTCTGTGACTACCTAGCATAATCCATGAAAGGAAGCAAATAGCTGATTAGCTCTACAGTACTGTTCACTAGAGGTCTTCAGAGACCTGTTTTCTTCCTTAGCAATACAGGAAATGTACACTGCAAGGGTTAACTAATTTTTAACTAAACTTTGGCATCTTAGTTAGCCACATATATCTGCATTTTTCTTTTTAGCCTGGTATACCTTATTCAAGATGTGGCTCCAGCAGTTTTTCTGTGTACATTATCATTCATCCCTATTAAAACCAAGATGTAAGGGGAACACTTAAACATAGACGTTAACTAAATTAGAGGTCACTTGAACAGGCTTCAACCAAGTGTTCAGAATAAAGAGGTGCTCTGAACTGCACCACAAATATTACCCAAAATTTGAATGGTGATACTGTACAAATACACAGACTTCCTCTGTGATTTGTCTAGACAACCGTTCTTCCAATTAGAAAAGAATATATTCTGCCAGCTGTTAAGAGGGGAGAAAAAAGATGCAGCAAATCTTTGAAGAAGCAATTTGTTATGTGATATATTGCAAACATACATTTTTCTCACCTACCATTTATGGATCTCAACTCTGAAATGCTGGGTCTCCCAAAGTGCATATTGTGCTTTTATGAGATAGTCTCCCATAGATGCTTACATCTGTGAATCTATTCATTTGCCATTTTGAAATAAAGTCCCTGAAACTAAACCTTATTGAGGGTTACAAGAGTTTAGGCAGCTTATCGAAGAGCAACCTGGGCACTTTGGTTGAGAGGGTTTGTCAATGTCCTCCAACTACACAACCTGACAGTTTCAGGAAACTACTATGTTCATGCATTTCATTTGTATTCCTCTTGTCACCCCAGAATCAGAGGTTCAGATGCTCTCCCAGGAAGGCAGTGTTTAAATCCAGCTTCATGATGTTGTTTCTTACTTCTGGGGGGAAACCTGGCCTCAAGTTTCCTGCACTGAAATAAGATTTCAGGCTCTAGAAAAGCTGAAGCTCACAATGGTGTTCGCAAACAGTTGAATATATATGAAAAACATGTCAGTAATAGTCTGCCAGAGGAACCCATCAGAATCAAAGTCCAGGTGCTAAAGTTTCAACATGCAAACCAGTTGCTAGAGAGCAACATGTAGGTTGCTTCCAGTGTAAAACTGATGGAAAGGTGGAATACCCACGTGAGTGACAGCCGCTGAGAGCAAGGCAGGAGAGCAAGTCTGCAGTGCCTGGTCATGATTATGGTGCTGAGTGTTCAGCTTGGCTCAGTGACAGCACCCTGCCCAGGAGCAAAGCCAGCCATGCAGCACCATACCCATGTCCGACCCATGCTGAGACCAGGACACCAACCCCGGGAATGTGGGCTGCCATTGTTTTCAAAGTTTGCCAAAGGTGAAGGGCAAGAAACTATTATAAAGGTTACAAACTTTTCTCTTGATTACTGTTATACAAGGAAAGACATCCACATGAAAATCTCAAAACTAATGTTAAATGAAGCATACAGAACAAGACGGCCTGGAAGCTCTGTGTCAGAATGCCTGCCTCAGAGTTACTAAAATCAAACGAAAAATAAAAAAACCAAACAACTTAAAACCCAGGTTCCACCCCATCCTGCAAGCAAAAAAGAAACCCAGCTATACTGGATACACATTCAAGTTTTTGCTCTTTTACACATATTACGTGTATCTAAAAGACACCACAGTATTTGTAAATACTGTGGGTGGAATCTTGAGGAGTGCTTAGTGTTTGCCTAACTTTGTTCCCATTGACATAAACCAGAATTTCATCATTTATTTCAAGTACATTTTAGAGTCTTAACTCTAGTAGTTAATCATATTAATATTCAGGACCTGACATCAGTGTATTTGGCATGTCAGATTTGTTATATATTCATTTATTTAGGTTTTCACTAACAAAAAGCTGAAGTAAAAGATCTTATTTCAAGCTAATATTGTTGCTTTTACAAGTATGTGAGACAATGCTTTTACCAGCAAGACGCTAAGTCTTGAAGAAAAATAGCTTTATTTGACACTCTATCTATTCATGGGTCATTAACTTCCTTACATTTTTTAATGCTTCAAAACTGATGCAGAGTACAAATGCAATAGAGTTTGACATGTTTACCAGAAAAGAAAAAGGAAGGAGAATAGCAGGGAAATTCCTACTGTCAATATTTAGAAGCAGATTATGTCTTCTATGTACCTTCCCTGGGCATTTTACTTGACACTGTCTTTTCTGAAGGGTCATGGCTCAACAGGACACGTTCACTTATCATTGTGCCTGTCACTAAGCGACCATCAGCAGCCTACCCTTACACTGACCTACATTGGGGGGTGCAACTTCTTTTCATGTGACAACAAGAGAACTAATTAATCCTGATAACTGAAGAATCTCCTCCCATAGGGAAAGGGGTGATTTTGGGGGGTATATTCTATTTGTTTCGGAAGGCTTATTAGATACATGTGAAAGTCAGTCAACAGAGTTGCTTAGTTAATGAGCAAACATTAATTTAGACTGCAAAAGTTAGCCATTCTGTCTAAAATAAGGGAAGGACTTTTTTTTAAGAAAGCGAAGATATGTGTAATTTGCAAAGGAACAAAAGAATAAACTTTCTTCAATTATTTTCTGCCTTGCAAAAAAAGGTTATCCTCTTCCTGAATGAGATAAACAAGAATTTGAATTGTGTTAACAAAAACCACCAATTACAAGTAATTAAAAAAGATAAAATAAATGAATGTGCATCTACTTTTCCAATATGATGTGTGAGTTCGGTTGTAGAGAAAAATGAGTAACCATGCACACATGATCAACCTTCCTCTGATTTCAGCTAAATCTCAATTTCTCTTAAAAAGATAGATCTGCTGAACTCAAAATTGGAACCAGACTCTGGATTATTATCCCCATTCTGATTTTTACAGCTTCTACTTTTGTATTTCCTTTCATATACTGTGAATTTCTGCTACTTTTGACTAAAGGAAGTAAACCCAAAAGCTAACTTTATAGCTTGGTTTAAAAGAAAACAAAACAAAACATATTATCTTAGAACTTAATTAGAAATTTCCTTGAAATTAACAAGCTTGGTGGATTTTGACTTTTAACTTCTCTTTCATAATTTCAGGCTGAGTAACTGTCTTCCAACCACCTCAGTTATCCTGAACATGTTGACTAATCTTTTTTTCACCTGCACAATGGGAGGTTAAGAACGATCAGTTTATCTTTGCAACTTCAGTGTATACAAAGAATCTGACCTTCTGGGTTTAAAGTGCCATCTGTGGGCAATAAAGTTATCCATCACGAAGTAATTGTTTCAGTCATTGTTGGATTTGCACATGTTTTAAGGCTTGTTAAACATAATCGACCCTTTGTGGTTTTTGCCTTCAAATATCATTTCCTCCTGATTCAAACACATTCAGCAAAAATATATTTTGCAGAGGACACTCATGCACTGGAAAGAGTGCACATGATTTCTTAATAGGATCTTCACGTTTCTTTGCTCCTTAAAACACGGGTCATTCAGTTCAAAAGCAGTCCAGCATTTTACTCTTGCTTATGAGCACTTCCTTATGAGTCATCCCATTGAAGAGAATGGAAATACCCACGTGTGCAACTAAGAAGCAGTTGCAGAACCCGAAGAAATGCTTAGGAGCATGGGTTGACCTTCAGTGTGTCTCCAGTGAAAATGAGCTGACTCTGATCTGCAGCAGCACCTAAACCAGAACATGGCCAAGAGCTAACCTCATATGGGATATATACAGCTTTACTCTGTTTTGTAAGGAAATGTGGGATATCAGTAGTTTACTTCAGAGCTCTTCTTGACAAGCTATTGTTATTACCATCTCTTCTGAAGGTACTTCAGGCCTTTCTGTAAGTAAATATAAATTCTTTTTTGGTCAAATCATTGTACCTCTCCACAATAACTTCAATTCTGTCATTATAGCAAATCACTCTATTAAAAAAAAAAAAAAAAGAGAGAGAAAGGAACTTCTGGTTATCTCTGAAGAGCAATTTAAAGTATTTATTTACATCTGACCATAAGGAGATATGTTGACCAACAGGTCCTCCTATTTTAACCAACACTGAGATTCTCATCAGTATCCATGCTTGTATTTATAAGACTGGAAAACCCTTAGGCAGTGTTGTCTCAAAATGTGGGTGGTGACTGGACATTCCTTTTTTACCTGCTCAAAGTTTGAATGTCTAGCCTGGTCCTGCCACAGGATTAGAGGGAGAAGAGATCACCCTGGATAACGAAGCTTTCTACTCTTGTAACTGCTGGTGGCTGGGAAGAACTGCTACTGGAAGGAGAAACTCTTCTATCTCCATTGCAGCAATAGCCTCCATCTCATCTATGTCTTGTGGGTTTCTAGTGCTCAGGCACAGGCAAAGCAGGCAGTGCAATCTGGTTCTTGCATCCAGAGGTGAAAGTACCATCTCCATTGCCTGTACTTAGAAACAGACTCCAGGTAAGACCTACAGTGCCAAACCATGAGGCAACTTGGGATTCAAAGCAGTATCTCCAGGTCTTTCAGATGCCATCTATGTACCCATTCCAAAGGAAACCTCACAGTCCTTCATACATCTAATTTCATACCACTTCTCTGAAGAAAATCCTAGCTTCACACCTGAAGGCTGCAGAACAGAAACTAGAACAGTCTATCTGTGAGAGAGAAAGGATATATGCCATTGTCCCCAGCTGATGTCAACAATTGTCCAGCAAGATCATGATCTGGAGCAGCAAAATGTAACCACTGTTTCTGTCAAAGCAGAACTTTGCAGGGCAATTGAGGGTCATAGGGACTTGCAAGGGTTAACAGACATAGGTCCTTGAACTGCAGGGTAGTTTGCTTCTTGTCCATGTTTCCCATTGGCTCTGCAGAGAGGCACAGTGTGTGTGTGCTGGTACATCGTGTGTGCTGGTACACAGCTGGCAAACAGAAATACACTCAGGGCAGAAGCAGCAGCTCAAGCTGTCTCACTCCTCAGCAGATCTATCACTCACACATGCCTCTCTTGTGATGGAAATATGTTCTCAAATGTCTTCAAGATAAAGAAAATTGTTGGAAGCTGTTTACTTACAAAGTACACATTGATGCATAAATATCATCAATTCATTGGTTTGTGCCTTTCAAGTCCAGAAGGGACATTCCGATGATCCAGTCTGATGTTCTGCAGCACATGCTGAGTGATTTCTGGATCAAATGCTTAAGTCTGTTTAATCTCAACCATAATTTAAGAATTTAAAGTATCATTGGACAAGAAAACGGATAGGCTAATGGATGAGAAGGCTGGGCTGCCATTTGATACAGCATCAGAGTCTGAACAGCATAAGGTTTATCACAGTAGATTAGGAAAGTCCTGGGCAGACTAAAATGTCTCAGCCCTAAAGGAACTAAAAATCAGTCATCAGGGCTAATGAATATGCTACCGCCCAAGAGAGGCCTTCACAAGCGTAGAAGGCTGTGTATGCCTATTCTTTGAGCAAGTGTGTTCTTCCCTCTCAGTTCTGGATCTCAGAGCGAGTGGTAGGAGTTTATTTACTATCTGTATTCATTTGCTGTCCCTAGATGTGTATACAAACTAATATAAATTTGCCACTATAGAGGCAAAGCAAAACACCCAGTAGCTAAAAATAGAGAGAGCATTTCATTAACACCTCTGACCAGTACACACTATCATGCCAATATGATCAACAGTTGTAAATGTAAACAAATACATGTTTCCCAAACACTTGCCAAATGTTTTGCCAGTATTTACCTTAGCAAAGTCGGGCTGTGCTTACAGAAGCCTGTGGTAAAGCCATTTTATTGAAAAGCAGAGGATTTTGTTCATTTAAAAATTTAGATATAGAAATTTAACAAGCTGAAATCACAATTAGTTATTTGAAATAAATCTGGCTCCAGTTACTACCAAGTGAAATTATTACAATTTCCCATCATACCTGGGCAGCCAAGACCATGCAGTTCAGTGTGCTGTACCCACACAGCACCTGCTTGAAGGCACTTGCTTCACCAGCTCACCAGAAGATTGCGTTCTGTCTGCCCTAAAGTCACTTGGTGACTTATGTGCATGAGCATGGGCACTTTATATAATGTCAATGAAAATAAATTTCAAATTTAACACTCAGAGAACCAGAAAAAAGAAAAATCTTAGTTTCTTCTTATCCATACAGTTTTAGTAACTTTAGAAACTTAGCATCTGAAATTAACACCTTCACCACTATCTACCTAGCAAAGGAGCTCATTTCATTAGCTATACAAGGAAAAAGCAATTATAGAGAAGAAATAAAACCAACCATAACTGCAAACTTTTTATTTCCCATTGAGCATATGGAATTCAAAATGGGAATCCAAATGTACAGTCTAACGCCTCCATTGTTGAACCCTCACGGGATCATCACTTTAGTAAACCACACAAAGGGGGCAAAACGCACATATATACGGTGTGTGTTGAGAAAAGCAAGAGAAGTATCACAGTTGTATCCACCTTAGTTTGTTCTTCACTTCAGTGGAGTGAATGCCCATCTTAAAAAGAACAGGTCTGATGAGGCTGTTCTCAGCAAGAACTGGTTATAGCAGAGCTTGGCTGCAGTGATACTTTCACAGCCACATTCTGCATAGGTCCACTTGGCTCATGTACCCCTCCACCTTGACATACCTGTCCTGGTCCCTGTGGGAAGACCCTGGTCAAGGCCATTGCAGATGAGAAGCAGCTCTGACTCCATCATCTGCCCATTAAAAAGCGATGTCGCATGATCAGCCACTGGCATTCACCCAGGAGTATGGTTTCACATACTATGATTAAGCCTGTGCTGCTTACAGGAGTGTAGGGAGCCCTACCCATGTTACATCTCTGAACCATCAGATCTACTCTTCTACTTACTAACACGTGTCAGCAACCACTATGTCTCTGCTCTAATTCCACCATGGCAGATCCCAGCACATAATCTTTGGTTCAATATTTTTGAAGAAAAGTTTATCCCATTAACTAGTGTAGTAGAAAGTATTGATACGGTATAAAGACACAGCAAGTACATTAAAAAAAACACACCAAAAAAATTTAGAATTCCTGTAGAGAGTAGGGGGGTACATTTTCTTGACCAAGTTAAATTTCTTTACTAAGTTGATACTTAAGATTTGTTACAGATTCCCTGGCAGAACAAACTAACCAATATAATAGGATTAAATTGGAAGACTCTCTCATATAAACAAACTGCCTACCTGCCAGTAACCTGCCAGCTCAGCCAGCAACACAGGCCTGTCAAATTCATCTAGAGCTGTAGTATTCATTAAGGTGTGGACACAGAAATAAAATAAGAACCATATAAAAGAAAATGTGAAGCAAAGTTGCAGGATTTCCACTTTGCTGAAGGCTGCCAGTTACTATTTCTGCTGCTCCATCATTACAGCTGAGGTGTCCTGCAATGCTCCAAGGCAAAAAAAAAACAATCCAAGAAAGACAAAGTTGGGAACTGACTTCCCATCCACCCTACTTAAACTTATAAAACAGAGCTATAAGCAAAGGCCCTGCATTCAAAACAGGAGAAGATAACTACCATGACACAACGGTTTAAACTAGGGAGGTGAAAAGCACCAGAAGAGTTTACACAGAGGACTTGCCATGGCTCAAAATGCAAAACCCATTCTGCAGTTAATTGACATCTAAACCATGAAGTCCTCAGTAGGTGCACATGCAGAAAGCTTCTGGCAAGCTTGCCTATGGCTTAATTTATATTGGGAAATTACAATCATTAATACTTATAAAACAGATTAGGATGAGCGTTAATTACACCACTGCATGAAACAAAGAAAGGTGGGGTTTCACCCCAAATGCTACCAGCATAACAGAACAAGAAAATTCTCTGTATTATACAATATAACACAATTTAATCCTGCTGTGTTATATCCATTTGCCATAAACATAGACAACACCTAAATTTTGGCAGACACTAATTTTAGTTTCCTTGACCCTCAATCCCATGGTTTCTTAGTAAATAATAGTGGATTTTAGATCATACTACAAAAAAATTTCCTCTCTGGAGAATTCTATCAGATAACTGCTTCCTGCGAGTTTCCTTGAACCTCACCTGAAGATCAGATGTTGGACACCGCCAGAGACATGACACCAAGCTAAATAGAGCCCTTGTCTGATCCAACTCTCATGCTTCTGTTAACATTAGTCCACGATGATCCTGATGAGAGGTTTTTCCACAGAGGAATGACAATGGGAACAAAAGGGGAAAATTCCTCCACTCTGTGGCAGAGAAGGCTCCCACAGGAAGGGTGCTTAAGTGAACCATGTGAAATTATGAAATTCCTCTCATCAAACATCCTCACACTCATCCCTTGCCACTCCCCATGCACTAAGCAGGGGGTCCTGTTCCCAGAGCACAGGCTTCCCAAGGGAACTTATAGGAGCAGAGACATTTGCTCATGGGTCCCCAACACTGTGACAGCCACCATGCCCTGCCCACTCTGCTCCGCTTCCAGGCACAGTGCAGAAATAATGTCACTGCATTGCCACAGCATGCTCAACCCACAGAAGTCCTAGGAACGACTTCCTACTAACCACTTCCCCATTTTTCAGCTACTCTAATGGGAAAGAGCACCTTGTTTCAGGGCCATAGCTCCAAAAAGAAGGAATACAACTCAAAAGGATTGCATTTAGGAGTGCTTAGTGCCACTTAGCAGTGAACACTGGAAGAGCAGCCCCACCATTTAGAAGAGTCATGCAAACAGAAATCAGTGTCAACTGCATCACTGCATGGATTGTGCTCTGTCTAAATATGTTACTGGGGTGACTTAACATTGTGGATATGGACAAACTGGTTTTGGTAATGAAAATCAGCTGGGATTTGGTGGAAAACCAACAAAGATAGTCCAATCAGGTCATCATGAACATGAACATTTTGCTTCTCCATTAATACAAGCCAAACAAAAGTCTGGGAAAGATGATGAATAGATCAGTTAACTGTTTCACAAGCATCTATAATGGTCTTGAATAATACAGATGTGTCACAAGTAAAATCATCCTCCTCTTCATCTTTAAGCTGGCACATTTCCACCCATCGTGCCACAAAAAAAAATCCCCAAATACCAAACATGACTTAATACAGAAGAAACAGTCATCCACACTCCCAGTCCAAGTTTCTCCATCTCTGAAATGTAGTGTCAATATTCTTCCCTCCCACCCTTGTGTTTCTTGATGTGTTACCACTTTGCTTAATTTCAGCATGAATTCATTCTGCTGGTCACAAAATGCATTATATGGTTGGGCTTGATGATCTTAGAGGTCTTTTCCAACCTTAATGATTCTGTGATTCCATATTGTACCGCATTTGGCTTTGGAGAGAGCACTAATGCCTGTATTTTCACTTTTCAAATTGCTGTTTGCAGCCTATCTTTTTCTTTTAAACATGAAGGTTTATGCACTGCTGACCTTCAGCCATGGGGAAATGAAACGGAACTTCTCGATAGGAGAAACCTGTGTGAGCACCTTTCTAACAACCCCTAGACCAATTTTAGGATGACCAGTTCCAGCATGGTGGATTAAGAAGTCAGGCCATTCCTAGCTGGAAATGGTTGGGAAAGGTTGTTTTTCCATTGCAGGAATACGTGTAGTAAAGATGCATCACAAGGGCAAAGAGAGAAGAGCCTGGTGCTGTCCATGTGTGGATTTCATGCTCAAATGTACACAGAAACATTTCCCCACATTCTTACAAATACTGACAGAGGAAAAAAAGGAGACTGCTGGGGGGGGGGGGGGGGGGAAGCGAGATCTAAAGAAAAAGTATGTCTGTGGAGGAAGCAGTTTGCTTCTTGAAGGTCCCACACCAATAGGAGAGTCTTGCCTTCAACAGCAGAGGTGACTATGGCTGGGCATCCCACACTTCATGGCAAAGCTACTCTTGCAGAAGTTTTGCTTTCCATTCCCTTTGGACTGCAGCAGGAAGTCCCCACCCCTAACTCTGGGCAATTCAAAGGAACAATTTTGCTGATAAAGCCCCACCACAGCCTCACTGGACACAGATTTCTGAAATGCCAAACCTTAACCCTCATCTGCTCAGCTTCTTCCTTTCCCAATCTCAGTTGGACATGAAAACTAGCAAGCTGATAAACATTGTGCTTGAAGTTTCCAAACCACATTAAAGTGTAAGGAATCAGAAACTGTCCCGAAAATCTGGACAATTTCCTTTTGTCCTATACACCCACACAGTGTGAAGGGCTACTGGTTTCAGTCTTTGAAGCATCTGACAAAAAATAGGCTTAGCTTGTTTGCTATTGTTCACATGTAAAAAAACCCAGTGACACCAGAAAAAATCCTCAAATCTCATTAATGGCAAATTTTTAGGGTTTTAAATGTATCAGGTTCTTCTGGATACTAACTTCTTTACTAGGGCATGGGTCAAGTCCTAATTTCCTCCAGCATGACTGTAAATCTAGCAGATGCTAGCCCAGCCCATAGAAATTGCTGCAGATTTACACCAGCTATAAGAGAATTAAATCTAGCTTGGTGTAGAGCTCATGAGCAAAACACCTGCCTGGTAAAACCTCAGTAAGTGATGAAGATGCAGAAGAAGTGGGAAACCCAGTTTTTCTGGACTCCATTAAGATCTCCACCCCAATCTCAAATTAGATGGCTGTAGCTGTGTGTTGGTGCAGCTGGTCCAGTAAGTACTCAAATAAAATTGAAACCTTAACATATGAGCTTCCATCTGAAGACCCCCTTTGGAGAAGTCAGGTTAGTTATTGCAAGAAATTAACCTCATCGCTGATTAGAATTGACCTGGAATTTCTTCCTTCATTTTTTCCAGCTGACCATGAAATTGGAAAGTCCATCATTCACTGGGGATTTTGATCCTTCCAACTGGAATAACTGAGATTCAAGTAGCACTGTTCACAGATAAGGTCATAACAATCTGTTTACATTCTAGCTGCTAATTGTGAGGTATTGCTTCTGTATGGAAAGCTGGAAATGCGGCCAAGTTATCAGTTTATATTTCTGGAAATGTGGCCACATAATCCTCAGTCCATGCTGCAGAATATGATCTTTCCTGTGTTTAAACCCAGTCCTTCACATTCCCAATAGCTATTGATTAATATTATTGTCATACAAAGTCTAGGATTGGGAGATTGAACTTAGTATGGCAACAACATTTTCATGTTGACCGTTATGCATACAGTCTTTAGCATAAATGTATGCAATACAATTTGTGATAAATATATATGAGCTATAAATGAAATATATGTGAGTACTATGCAAAACACAGACAAAAGTATTGCTCTTTCCCACATTAGCCAAAATATGCGTGTGCACAGAAATAAAAGAGAGCTCAAGAGCCCAATGCTTGTATGTCAAAGAAACATAATTTCCTTAATCTCATTTCTCAAATTGAGGCTCACAGCTTGTAGTTTCTACCTTGCATATTGCTTTGGGGAAATTTAAATTATTAAATAGACATGCATAAGCTAAAAGACCTCCTTCTGTCACTTCTTTATGAAGCTCTCTCTAGTAACTCCTGAACTACTGGCTATTTCTGTGAATCTCCTCTAGTACCTCTTCAGTAAATGGAAGCTCAGCAGACACCTGCAGAGACTGAATTACAGGAATGGACCATTTGGCAGCGATGAATTGAGTTACATCAAGAACAAATGAAATGGGAAGTGCTGGGCAGCCTGAGTAAGAGTTTTAGGTAAACAGGCAGTGAAGGAGGGTGAAATGGGAAGAAAAGGATCGAGAGATGTGTGGTATAAAACATCCCACCACTTTGTCAATAACTTTGAAACTCTGTGCAAATACAAGTGTGGTAAGTTTTACCACTGACCCAGAAGAAGCATGATCAACCTCTCTGGGATGTCCCAACAAAGCTGTGCAAGGATGATTTTCTCTCAAAAAAATGAGAAATTGGAACAAACCAAAATAGTTTGAAAAAAATCTAAATTCTGATTTGGAGCACCATCTCCCTTGTATACTTCAGAGGGGGATATGAATTTTCAGCAAAACAGTTGTAAAGGCACTCAGCCAAACCACGCAGAGGCACCTTTCCAGTGCCTACCACACCTGATGTACATCACCAGCACCCAGATCACCAGGTTTTCCCCTAAACAAGCCAATTTTTTTCCCATTGGAATTGGTCTAGGGTGCATATGTCCCAAAAGTGCCTACAACAGGAAGGTGAACCACAGTCTGCAACAGTCCCTGGCTCACAAAGTCCACCTTCTCCCTGGGCAGTGGGTTTGCCATGATTTGCACAATGGAAAACCGTTCTGACAGGAAAGAGGAAGCCAGTCCCCCAGCATAGATGGTCACTGCAGGAGCCCATGTGGGAGCAGGACACCGAAGTTCAAGCTCAAGCTGTGAAGGAAGCCTGGCAGGGTTTTGAACCCACGTTTCCTGTACCCAGAGTGGGTGTCCCACGCCTGTGCCTATTTCATCCTGGGTATAAAGGATCTCCTTGGCAGACACAAATGATGTGGGGAAATTAGCACTTTCCTGGGGAAAAGAAAGGGGGAAAAAAAAAAAAAAAAAAGAAAAAAAAAAAAGAAGAGCATCCATATATCTATATCAAAGTTGATGAATCAGCACTTCCCGAGCAGGAAAAGGTCTCGTCGGAGCGGCCCCGCCAACTCCCCTCCCGGGCAGCCTCGGGACGCGTCTGCCGCC
>VZZY01013553.1:1722-11942 GCA_013400335.1 Eurystomus gularis
GGGGAGGGGCCGCGCTCCTCCGCTTCCCGCCTCCGTCCTACCCCCCTCCTCAGGCCCTTCGCTACCAGGAGTCGGCCCCCGGGCGAGGCGCGAAGGTGGGGCCAGCGCCGGCGGCCCGCGAGGGGTCTGTGGGCGCTGCGCCTTCACGGCCCCACCTTCGCCCCGTCCTCCGCGATGCTTCCCACCGCGGTGGCGTCGAGGGCGTGAGGCGCGGTGGGCAGGGAGCTGAGGGACTCGGCCTTTCTCCGAGGGACTGTTTAGGGGGGGTTTAAACCAGGTTGTGGGTCCTAACAAGGCGCCGTGTGCCTCGGCCGTCGCCCCGCCAAGTCGGTGACGGGAGGGGGACAGGCGACCGACGCCCTCAAGCGCATCTCCTGGGCAGGAGTGAAAGGCCACGCTTCAAGTAGTGCCCACGTTGCCCGTCTGCCCCATCCATCATGGCTTCCTTTGGGCAGCGCGTTTTGTGTGGGGCAGCGTCCCACAAAGCCGGCCGGTGCTGGCGCAGGAGGCAGGCGGGCAGGGCCGAGCGAGTGAGGGCTCGTGTGCGCGGGTCAGTTGCGGGAGTCCCACGGTGACGGTGTCTCGCTTGCCGGTGGCAAGGACTCGTGTGCGTGTTGGTCGCGGGAGCCCCACAGTGATGGTGTGTCAGCGAGGGCTCATGTGCACGGGTTGGCCACGGGAGCCCCACAGCGACGGCGTCTCGCTTGCCGGTGGCAAGGGCTCATGTGCGTGGGTCGGTCACGGGAGCCCCATGGTGACAGCGTCTCGCTTGCCAGTGCTGCCCCAGAGCCGGCTGGTTGGTCGTTATCACTGAGCGTGTCTTGCCAAGCGGGCGTTACAAGAGGTTACTGGGCAGGGCGGCTTTGTTAAATGATAATGTTGACCTTTTATCAACTGGAAATTGCTCTGAACATGTCAAGGAGGCAAAGCCTTTGCTGTGCACTGTGTGCACTGCACTTTTGGAGGCGTACACTGTGCTGTGCCACCTTCCGACTCTTAATTCTCGGCACACACGCATGCGAAATATTAAGAGGAGTTGCTGTGTCCTGAGAGGCCCATGGCTGCTACTCGAGTGGCCTAAAATAGCTTGCTCCCTCCGCTCCAGACATCAAACCTCTTTCCTAGCGCCTGACGTGTGCTAAAACGGGACCTTTGTGGTTGTTTCTCCCTCCTTAGCCGGGAGTTTGCTGTGGTGCGTGGATGGACGTTTGGGGCTGCGTTACTCGGCATCGTTTGGGAGGGTGATGATGTAAGCATGACTGTGATAACATTGTGTCCAAGGGGAGTTCAGGCGCTTCGACCTGACTCAGTGTTCAGATTAAATCTCCCCACATTCCTTCTCACAATCAAGAAAGCCATTATCTTATTTTTCCAGTGTGTATTGATGAAATGCTTTGCACTTGTCTTGGGGGGGGGAGAAAAAAGAACACTTTTGCATAATAACGCACATCCCAGAAAAATCCACTTTCTGAAAGCAGGGAATGGGCCCGTGCGGGGTTTTTTTTGTTGTTTTCAGGTTCTTTTTTTCCCTAGTTGTTACTATTATTATGAAATAGCTGGAGGCAGCTGTTTGAAAGCGCTAAATGAAACAACTCCAAAGAAAATACTGAAAGGTTTTCACCTTTTCAACGCAGAGAGGTTGTCCTTGTTTCTGAAATACTGTTCACGCTTGTTAACCTGCTCTTTGCTGGAGAACGCTGCGCGCAGCCCTCGCACCGCGCTGCGTGTTGTGTTACCTTCCAGGTAACTCCTCGCATACGTTGGCAAGGGAGAGACCTGACAAAGTCGCCCTCTTTTTTGCACGCTAGCATCCGGTGAGCCCACCGACGAGGTCCGTGACTTCACGGAGCGTGGCGTTTGGGGCCCTGCGCCGTGTTTAGATGCTGAAGGAAGGCTGGCTCATGAAGCGGTGTTGCTGTCACAGTATCACTGCACATCGCTGATCCTCCCACTCTGCGCTCCACACTCACAGTCCTCATTTGCTGCTCTGGCAGGACTGCCTCGTTAAGGAATGGAGAAAGGCATCGGTCCGAAGTCACGTCTCTGTGTCATGGAGGCACGTGCTCGCCTTACCAAGAGCTCCTTAGAACGTTGTTGCAAGTATTAAAAAGGAAAAGCAAACCAGGCAGTGTCTGAGTGGGACGAATTCAGGTGGCTGAGGGTTCATACACCAGGTAGCACAGTACTGTGCTCCCGTTCTTGAAAATTCAGAGGGCAGGGATGGGCCAGGTGCTTTCGTGCTTTCGCTCCAGCCATAGCTGGAGGAGGCATTTGCTCTACCAGTTGTTCCAAGGGTACTTGACAAGGAAGGACAAGGCAGACTAAGCCTGTTGTCCTGGGCATTGTAAATGAGTGAGGAAGAGAACCATCTCTAAGCAGAATTCATCCTCTGTGGGGTGTTTCTCAAGAGGAGATGCATTGAAACCCTTATACGCGCTATTCCTCTAACTCCAGACTTCTTGCTTACAGCAGATCTGAGGTGTGCAGGTCCTGGAAAAAAGATGCAGCTCTGGCACAGGCAAGCACAGGGGCATTTGCACAAATCTCTTACTGAGCACGTGAGATTGGGGACCCACCTCTGACTCCACGGGGCAGGGGTGGGATTGTAACGTGCACCTGCCTTGCTGTAGGTCCACCAGTTAAAAAATTCCACCCAGATCAGTGCAAAGGCACTCATGACTCTCTTGGAGTAGTTGAGGCTGTCAGGATGCTCCTTGTCTGCAAAACCAAGATTGTCCCCACACTTCCTCTCCTGAAAACAGCTGGGTGGTTCCCTTTGCTTTGCAGGTCCCACTGCTGGTGTTCCCAGCGTACCTCCATGTTCAGGGGTGTTGGATGGGTCATTTACACAGTTGGACTCCAGAGTAAATATTTGACACTCGATAACATTTGAAACGACGTTCACGTGAGCATATCAAAGAGCTTGAAGTGATTATCTGACACTGTTGATACTATTATTTGATCATTATCTTTTCCCGGTGGATAGTTTAAAACCGTCAGAAGAGGGAGGTTTTAGTGGGTTTGGTTTGGGCTTAATTTGGAGGTGTTACCCTTGATTTTTGAGAGCGCCTCTTTGGCAGCAGCGTTTTCTAATTGGAGATTTTTTTAGCTGGACCACTGGATGTGGGGGCATGTGAAGGAGAAATTTATTCTTTGGGACGTGGCTAGGAAAGCTACTTTCTGTCTCCCTGCATTTCCCAGGAGCTGACATTTGTTTATTTATGTGGTGGTGTTACTTTTCACGGCGCAGAGCGGAACAGATAAAATATTCTGTGTTTCTTTCATACGTACATCTATATGTATGTATATGCCCTCCAGCGCTTAGCTGTTTATGTTATTTATGTTCTATATAAACATCTAGCGCTGGAGGGCATTCCTCAGTGGCTCGAGCATTGATCTGGTAATACCAAAGTTCTTCCACCGCAGTTTCAAATCTCCAGCAGCTGATTCATTCCTTTGTTCTCCTGACACGGGCTGAGCATGGTTCGTTTTGCTCTGTGCAAACTGGGCACCCTGTTTCATGGGCATTATTGCGTTATTCTGGGCAGGTTCCTTCACTGCAGCCGTCACACCGGTGGCTCTGAGTGTGTCGAGAAATGTTTGTCATCAGTCACAGGTGGCTTCTTCTGCTTTCACCCATCTTGAGTTTGTGCTGAATTTATCATTATAAGGATTAATTTAAAATATTAATTATATTAATATTTTCTGTACTCAGAAGACTGGCTGTGAAAGTGCCTGCTCTCCATATGTAGTCTGCAAGCAGGTGAGAAAGAAAAGGGACAACAGTCCCATAGAAACGATGTAGCCAAGGAAGAGGGGAATGGCTTAATTCCTTCTACTCCCCTAAATTCTCATCAAAGGCAGTACAAACCTGGAAGAGCCAATGGGTTTGTCTCAGTTCCCTGAGAACCTCCATGGAAGACAGGGTTGTCTGACTGGTGCCAAAGGCCAAGTTTGGCTTGTAAAACCTCCATTTAGGCAAGTCTTTTTTAATGCGGACATCCTTTAATGATTTGTTTCCCAATAACTTTTTCTTATAATCCACACAGTGCTTGCTGAGGTTTGGCCTCCCCTGTGCTGGCACGTAAGATCCTCAAGTATTTTGAAAGGAAGGATCATGCCCTGGTACCTTTGGCCCAAGTGTAAACTTCCTCCATCTCTCAAGCTCTCTGTGTTGTTTTCTAGTTGGCTGCCAGGGTGCCCCATAGAAGTAGTGGCATTATCTCGTTCTGGAGATCATAGAATCATAGGATCATAGAATGTTAGGGGTTGGAAGGGACCTCTGGAGATCATCAAGTCCAACCCCCCTGCCAAGCAGGACCATAGAATCTAGGGCAGGTCACACAGGAATGAATCCAGATGGGTCTTGAAAGTCTCCAGAGAAGGAGACTCCTCAGCTTCTCTGGGGAGCCTGTTCCAGTGCTCCATCACCCTCCCAGGAAAGAAGTTCCTCCTCATGTTGAGGTGGAACTTCCTGTGCTCTAGCTTGCATCCATTGCCCCTTGTCCTATGGCAGGGCCCAAGTGAGAAGAGGTTGCCCCTTTCATCTTGACACCCAGCCCTCATGTATTGATCCACATTCATTAGATCCCCTCTCAGTCTTCTCTTCTCCAGACTAAGAAGCCCCAGGTCTCTCAGCCTTTCCTCAGAAGGCAGGTGTTCCAGTCCCCTCATCATCCTCGTAGCCCTCTGCTGGACTCTCTCCAGTAGATCTCTGTCCCTCTTGAACTGGGGAGATAATGTAACTTTTGGAAGCTCTCTGAAGCAAGCAGGATAAGGTGACAGCTATGGGGTGAAGTTACTTTACGGTGAGGTGAGCACGTGTGGATTAAAGCACAAACCATTCTGCAAAGCTGGGGGGGGATCTTTTGACTAACAAAGTTTGGTGCCGAGACAATGAAATGTTCTGGTCCTTCCGTGGTGAAGGACCACCGTCTGCTCCTTGAGCTTCTATAGGAGCGAAGCTGGGTTCTGTTAAAGACAATTTCTGTAACTGAGTCAGGTCAAATAACTAAGTCATGTTGCCTTTGTGGGTAGAAAACTTTGTCATGGGCCCTTTGGCCTGCTGGGAGCCATTTGATTAGGATGGACTTGGGCATCCTTTAAAATCCTTGTTCCCCTCGGCTGTGAGAACAGTTTGCAAAAAATGAAGACGACCCCCTGGAAGCTGCATAAAGCTGTATTTCATGAAAAGTTCAGCCAGTGAGTTTGGTAAATGTATGCTAGTGTAGGAGCCTTTCCAGTCCCAGCTCTCGAATCAAACCACTTGCCTCCTTGAAGCTTTTTAAGCTTTGAATACATTTGATGAACGTCTTCTCCATTCTGAAACTGTTTAACGGACTGTTTCCACCACCAAAGTTTTTGTAGATAGTGAGCAGAGGAACAGTGTGTTTACATGGACTTCACACGCTTTCTGAGGTCAACTCTTGGGCTTCTTAACTTCCCTATTACAGCGTGTCCTCTGATAGAGCTCTAGCATCTCCTACGACACTCAAATCGAGTCCCTTGAGCATAGCACACAACAAAGGAGAGTGAGACACAGCTTGAGTTTCTTCTGCGCTGAGAAGTGTGACTCCAGCAAAAACGTTTACTGCTCCGTGGGGAAATCGGAACCTTAGAAGGGTGCGTCTGAGTCAGAGAGGCTGCTTTGCTGAAACTTTGACTTCTCTCGCTATTATTACTTCTCCCCTCGCAAAGAACACTGACTGCAGAAGGTGTATGTGGGGTTTGGGTAGCGTGCAGTGACCAAAAAAAAAAAAACCACCAGCAACTAAGTGAGTCCGTTGGCAGGTTAAGAAAGGCCATGACATGCCTCTCTTCCTCTTCCTAACAGCTGTCAACGGTTCTTTCTACCAAGACACCAGCTTTGGAGGCCAGTTGTAGTCTGCCTTTCTTACCAGGTCTGTTGGCTTATGAAACTGAAACTTCACCCATGTCTCAGTACTGGAAAAGAAGGGCTCCTTCCTGGTCCCTTTGGCAACTTTGGGAAGGATAGTTCTCTACTGCTCCATCTATGTTGCAGCTCCTAGGTGGTGTAGGAGGAGCTGGAAGCTGGCAAGCTGTGCCAGCTAACAAAGCACTGACATAGAGATGCCAGCTCTGCCAGCAAGCGTCTCTGTGACCTTGTGCATGTCCCCTGTTGTACCACCATTTCCCTTCTGTGTTTGAGCTCTTCAGGTGGCACCGTCTCGCTGCCTTACCCAGGCGACCCTGGTTTCCACTGGGGGCCCAGCTCTACATGATAATGACCTGACACCATAGCTTCTATGGAGTTCAGGAAGGTGATTAAAGAAACCACTATTGCAACACTTTGGAGGGCACACCATCAGCTACATGGTACCTAGAAGAGCTTTGGGCACCTGGCTGCTTTGAAGAGAAGAGGAGGAACAAGATCTTTGCTCTTTGGCCTCTCTCTGGTGTCTACGTGTCAGCAATCCCCCGTATGACTTCCCAGTAATGATACTCCCAGCAGCACCAGGATGAAGCCGATGGGATTCATTCGTTTGCCGCAAATCTGATTCAGTGGCAGTAAACCTGCAAAGGATCCTACCCATCTCATGCTGCTACAGTTTGGAACAGCTTTGAGCTGTGAAAGAGGCAGTGGTCTTGGCTGCAGGAAAGGAGGAGTTGGCGCCAAGTGAGACTTGGATCACTTTTTCAGCTCAACAGTATTAAGAGACAGATTTTTTTCTGGTTTTGTTTTTTTTCCTTAGATGAAAGCATAAACTATTTATGCCCCAGATTTCCCATTAAAAGCTTCCTATAGCCACTTGAGAGCCAACGTGTGAATTTGCCATACCTCGTCAAGTTCTTCCAAAGTATCATTAGATGAAGGTAATCAGTCCATGACTGTACTGAAGTGCCAGCACCAATACCTGCCACAAAATACCCGCAACTCCCAAGCAACGGTTCTTGGGTGAGCACGCTGTAAACTAAAAACTCAGTGTTTCTACTCTGACTCCAGGATCTATTCAGCAGATTACTCCTGTTACTTCACTTCCATAAACCTCAGTTTCCTCTGTGAGAAGTACTATTTATCATCTTTGTGAAGTGCATTGAGACCTGATGGTGAGTTTTATGGCTTAGAAGGGAAACTCGTTATTGATGGAGCCTAAGACAGGATCTTTGAACGTTTGCTTTGGCAAAGCTGCAGGCAGTGTGTGTGGGTTGATGGATTCTTCTTATTTGACTTCTGGGTTTTGAGCCTTTGAGGTGCACTTAAATCACCTTTTCAGCCTTTGACCAACAGATATGAGTACTGGAAATACAAACCCAAGTGAATCTTTTCCAGTGTCAGGGGAGGTTTAGATGAAATATTAGGAAGAAATTCTTTCCTGAGAGAGTGGTTGGGCACTGGAACAGGCTGCCCAGGGAGGTGGTGGAGTCACCATCCCTGGAGGGGCTTAAAAAACGAGTGGATGTAGCACTTGAGGCTATGGTCTAGTGGTTGGAGAGATGTTGGGATGAAGGTTGGACTTGATGATCCTGGAGGTCCTTTCCAACCATAATGATTCTAAAACTCCCAGAGCTGGGTTTTTATGGCACCGCGTTGCCCAGATTCACAATAAAAGTGCAAGATGTGGCAGTGCCCCCTCTTTTTAGGAGAGAAAAGCATTTCCCAACTTTTCATTCTTAATCATCGATGCATGGTTCATATTTTCTTGCTTTACTTGGTGTTGATTCTGCATCAGTTTGTCCTCAAATCAGTCTCCTGGTTAAGTCAGCTATGTCCAAGCACTTCATGTACTTCATGCTCCAGCAAACTGGGAGCAAAGTGGGGCTGGAACTGAGAGCGTATGCACAAGTCATCTGCTCTCTGCCGAGGCTGCAGCTGCACCCCAGCTCTCACAGGTGGGAGCCACCTTGTCCTGCATGTGTTGCCTCCCATCTGGTAGCAGTGGAGGAAGGTTCATGTTTGGAGCTCAGGGTGGAAGAAAGACTCAGAAAGATTTCTCAGTTTAATAACTTAAACAAAATTCCAACAGACCTACTGAAAAATTCTCGTTTATTTTGGTTTTAATTTGAAAATCCCTCACACCCCTGGCTTCATACATGGGTGTCACCATTTCTCTGAAGAAACTCCTTTGTTCAGAAATGGCTCCTGTAGCTATTTTTATGTGTGTCACTCCGTCGTAATTCTGAGGTGCTTGCAAACCCAGCTGAATCAAGGTGCAGAGATAGTAGTACCAATTAGAAATCAGTATAAAAGTGCTTCTGACAGCGAGGAAGCAGATCTTGCAAACCTGCTTAACCTGCTGCCTGAGCTTGAAGCTGTCTGAAAGACCCAGTAAGATCCTGGGCTAGCAGATGAAACCCCAGGAAGGTTCATCATGGCTATTCTGTTTTGAAACCAATGGTGCTGTGGTGTAAGAGTGATCACTGTGGTACCCTGGCTTTATGACAGAGCTCTGCAGGCACCTCCCTGGAGTAGGTGTTGTACAAACACCCAGTGAGAACCGTGCCCTTCCCCGCATACCTTGAGGGCCTCAACAGACAAGATAGACAAAGACTGGAAGGAGGAACAGAAGCACAGAAGGGTCAGGTGTCTCGCCCAAGGTCAAACAGCAGGTCAGTGGCAGAGCTGGGAACGGAGCCCAGATTTCCTGACTTCTAGTCCAGCACTCTATTAATCATCTCGTTGCTTTGTGTTCTGCGGCCTGTTACTGTCCATAGGAAATGTGAGGATGACTTTCCGACAGCTTTAGAGTTACTGCTGAGTTTTGGAAACTATTGATCAGCAGCACACTGTTGAGATAAAGAGGTCATGTACTGGACGTAGGCACTAGAGAATTCACAACTAAGTGCTCTAGGGATCGATTTCATTCCAGGACACTGAAAAGCTGTACTTCGTAATCCCAAACGGTTCTTCTAAGACAGATTTTTAAGGTCTTTTTTCCCTTACATTGTGTACAAAGTGGTTTGTTTTTACAGAGTTACTCATCACAGTTGAAGGCCTCCGTTGGTGCTTGCTCTATAAATTATTTCTTCCTTAAAAATGAGTTAGAACAGTTATTTAGTTAGCAGGGCTTTTCTTCTCCGTGGAATTTACCAATGAAACAGTCAGAAAACCAGAGTCAACAGACCTGAGACACTTGTGATCCTTACTCGTTTTCATTCCTCACCATATGATGTATTCAGTTTTCAGAGCCTTTCAATGGAACGATCTTGATCACAAAGTTAATTATACCTGTGAGATCTTTTTTTTTTTTTCCTAAAATTTTTTTACTTGAGGCAAAACTCTGGCTACCATGGTAATGATTTATTGAGAGTCTCTTGTAAACAATAGTATAATCACTTTCTTATAGTCATGGCAACAGTGTTTAAGCAATGAGCTTCCTGAACACAATGTGCACTGTCTCCGCTGAATAGCTCTTGCAGCCCTGAAGTGTATGCTGCTCATTTGCAGAGGGCTCAGGGACATAAATTATTCAGCAAAACAACGCTTGCTTCAGAAAGCGGCTTCGAAATTGCCGTATTTTGTACTGGCCAAAGACGGACGCTTATTGGTGCTGACGGGGCCGCATTTAATCACCGCGCGACAGCATAGTCTGTGGGCCAAGTCTGCTCCTGCTGAATTTAAGGGTGTCTCGTCTCAAACCCTTGGAGAAGGGTGCTGCCTGTTTCCCCTGGTAATGTTTGCCACCGTGTGGAATCCTGAAGGTGGAAGGCAGAATGGCTCAGGAGGATGCGTCCTGCACATGGTGTGAAAGGTGGTGGCCATGTGCAGAAGGAGGAATTTGTTTTATTGAACAAGGGGTTCACCCAGCAGGGCTGATCCCTTCCTTGGCCCAGAGGATCACCTGGATTCCTGTGCAGGGGGTTGGGGAGGCATCTGAGAGAGTGGCTGGCTTAACAGGAAGCTTCAGAGTTGAACCCCAAGACGAGGGGTTGCCTCTGAGTTTTCTGTTTATTTTAATTTTTACAGCTCTCTCGTTCAAGTAGCTAGACCTGGAGGAAAGACCTTGTTGGCAACAGTTGTTGTTTTGGGATGAGTCATTCCGCCAGATTTCAGAAATGCCACCCCAGTGACAGTTGGCGAAAATGCTGCATGGGCTGTTCAGTTTGTGTTTTTCACTTTGGAAAATCAGACCATTTATTTAGGGTTCTGTTGCTTTAGAAACCATCTCCAGAACTCCAATTTCCTTTCCTCTTCCCCTTCCCTTCCCTTCCCCTTCCCTTCCCTTCCCTTCCCTTCCCTTCCCTTCCCTTCCCTTCCCTTC
>VZZY01013553.1:12068-63610 GCA_013400335.1 Eurystomus gularis
TCCCCTTCCCTTCCCTTCCCTTCCGCCTCTTTCCCTCTCCTTCCCGTCTCATCACAGCTCTGGTATCTCAGCATCTGGGTTTTTGAGTCTGGATTCTGATCTGACTGGCCCCTCCTGAAAGCACCTGTGGGAAATATGATAGACACGGCACTGTGCAGCATCAGCCTAATGCAGGATCAAGCTCTTTATTTCTGCTCATCATGGTAGTTTATAGTCCATTATTCTGTTTCCCAAAGACATGAATTCTCTCTGCTTCTCTAAAAGCTTTTGGTTCAACATCCTTCCAAGCTTGGTCTTCAGCACGGGGCTGCTTACCTCCATGGCCCAGTTCCCGGAAACAGTCACGCATGTGCTTAATTGTGCACACATGGGTAATCGCATTGAAATCAAGATGTGTAGAATTAAGCAAGTCTAGAAGTATTTGCAGGGCTTGGTCTTTGTTCAGCAAACAGGCCCTTGCCTGGCTGAAGTCCACGACACGCTATGAAAAGAAACTGAATTAAAAAGTAAGTAGCGTATTAATTACCAATTGACTGATTTCCTTAAACCGGTTAATTCTGTGCTTTTAAAGGCTGCTTTCCGTTTTTCCTGCAAATCTAATTGCCCATCCTTTCACACTCATTTCTCCTCCTCGCTGCTCAACTCCCAGCAGACCCGAGCTGCCAGCCACATGATCCCCTTTCATAATGATTTGCGTTCCAATGTGTCTTTTTTCCTACCAACTTTGCGTCTTACCAGAACGGTTCCTAGGACATGTTTTGGCCAGCCTTTGGGGAGAGAGAGAGTCACACTGTTTCAGACCTTCATTTCCAAGCACAGTATTAAACATAATCCTTATAATTATAACACTGCCACTTGGACCACTGTAGTTCAGGCTATGTCAATATGTCGTCAAAAGCTTTCTTTCTCAGGAGCTGGAACTCAGTCATGTTGATGGAATTGAAATTTGATGGCCAACAGCTGCAAACACACTCTGGCCCCATCCCCCTGCCTCCCTGATTTTTTTTTTTCTTTTCTCCTTTTACCACAAAATCCTCTCGCTTTGCACCAAAGTCATGAGTTGACGGAACAGAGACAATCACTGATTCCAGGCAAAGTTATTCTGAGCCACCCCTTTGGGTAGGTCTAGGCTGTTCTTCAAGGGGTGCCCTGAGGCAACCTGAAGGCACAATCTGCTGTCCCTGCCGATGGAGAACCCAAGAGCACAGCCCCAGGTGTTGCGCGAAGGCCACCCTCAGACTGTGCGTGACCAACTCCGTGTTGGAGCTCTTGGGAAGCCATCAGTGTCACAGCAGCAAAGGATGCTGTAGACATGCCTGGGATGAAAGCTGTGAAGCTCCTGTGTGAGCAGGTCTGGGAGCAGCACAGTCCTCTCCCCCCTCAGTCAATCACTGTACAGACCTCACTATTCATCTAAGGAAAGGCATCAGGACCAAGGTAATTCCCAGCAGTTCATACTGCAAGTTCATAGAATCATAGAATGAATCATAGAATGGCCTAGGTTGGAAGGGACCTTAGAGATCATTTAATCCAACCTCCCTGTCATGGGCAGGGACGCCTCTCAACTAGATCAGGCTACTCAAGGCTCTGTCCAACCTGGCCTTGAACAGACCCTTTTTTAGCCCTAGGGACTGTGGGAATAAAACAGCTTTGAACTGGGGAAAAAAACCCAACCAACCAACCAAAATTGGTATCCAGTGGTTGTATAACAAAATCCCAACATTTTTTTGTACGTAAGAAACCAAAACAAACCCCCAGCATTCGTAACACAAGATACTCACACTGTCAAAAGTCCCACTTGCCAACACACAGTGACTCCTTTTCATAAAGCCCTTCAGCCCACGTATTTACAGGTGGACCAGAATAGCTCTGCAGAAGTTAATCCAGTCCCTTGAGTAAGCAGGATATGCTTCTGAAACTTTCTGTAGATACCAACCACATGTAGGACCTTTGACATGTGTTTGTACCACACACAATACATCTGAGGAGCCCTGATAGAGCTGGGATGTCTAGTGAGGTCCATAGCTCCTTGCTGGTGTGCTGGGTATGTGTTCGTTCTGTCAAGTCCAGGAAGGGTAACTGTGTTTAGATGACCGGTGTGCCAAAAGGGCTGTTAACTGCAACAGTCTGTTATGTGGTTCTCAGAGCTCTCTCCCAGGACATACAGTCTGTGCTTGGTCTCCCAGACTGTCGCCAAAGCACAGGGTCTTTCCTACAGGTCAGAAGGACTCTTCGCCAGAGCCTCACGCCACCTCTTTTGGTCACAAAAGTCACTCATGCCCTTCCCCTGGTCCTTCTCTGCCACCCCCCTCATAGAATCATTGAATCATTATGGTTGGAAAGGACCTCCAGGATCATCAAGTCCAACCTTCATCCCAACATCTCTGTAGCCACTAGACCATAGCCTCAAGTGCTACATCCATTAGTTTTTTAAACACCTCCAGGGATGGTGACTCCACCACCTCCCTGGGCAGCCTGTTCCAGTGTCCAACCACTCTCTCAGGAAAGAATTTCTTCCTAATATCTCATCTAAGCCTCCTCTGATGCAACTTGAGGCCATTTCCTCTCATTCTATCATTAGTAATTTGGGAGAAGAGACCAACACCAGCCTCGCTACAACCTCCCTTGAGGTAGTTGTAGAGAGCAATGAGGTCTCCCCTCAGCCTCCTCTTCTCCAGACTAAACAATCCCAGTTCCCTCAGTCACTCTTCATAAGACATGCTTTCCAGACCC
This sequence comes from Eurystomus gularis, assembly GCA_013400335.1. Lineage (NCBI taxonomy): Eukaryota > Metazoa > Chordata > Aves > Coraciiformes > Coraciidae > Eurystomus > Eurystomus gularis. The sequence goes on from VZZY01013553.1 coordinate 14,802, forward strand.
CTCACCAGCTTTGCTGCCCTTCTCTGCACCCACTCCAGCACCTCCATTTCCTTCTTGTCCTGTGGTGCCCAGAACTGGACACAGTGCTCAAGGTGCGGTCTCACGAGTGCCGAGTCCAGGGGCACAATCACCTCCCTACTCCTGCTGGTCACACTGCTTCTGATCCAGGGCAGGATGCTGTTGGCCTTCTTGGCCTCATCTCCACTTCCCAAAGCTATTAGGCATTCCTCCTCCTCCACATTCACCCCTCTCTCACCTGGGCTGTTGCCCTCCCTTCTCTCCTTTCATGCTCCTGACACTGCTCCGTAATGTTGTTTTTCTAGCTTGGAAGGGCCAGAGGGCTAACAGAGCAAAGCTGAACACATGGTTTCCACATGTTCTCCTCATCTTCCCTTCTACTGCTTCTCTAGCTGTCTTTCTCTCCTAGCTTCAACTGGAAATCTAATGACCGCGAGTGTAGTCTCTCCTCCTCTCATTAGCTTTACAAAGCATGAGCTCAAAAGTCCTGTGTCATTGTCGCAAGAAAATTAGAGCAAAAACTTCTCTGAGTTGACAATGCACTTGTAGGTTCTCTGGCCTCTCGCCACAGCCCACGGGTGCTTACAGACCGGGCTGTGAATGCTCAGGCTTCAGTTCAGAAAAATACTTGAAGAATATGTGTGAAGTTAAACATGTGATTAAATGCTTTTCAGTTTGAGTGCAGCTTCCTTGAAGCGGGACCCCTTGTTGCAGAAGGCATCTTATGTTGGCCTGATTCAGAAAATTCTTAAGAGTTTACCAAGCTTCTCAAGAACAGTAGTACATCCACTGTCTTGTATTTTTAATGACTCTTAAATAGGGCAGGGGGGGTGTGGGCAAGGCAGAAGATGTGGAGGCTCTCCTGGTCACCCCTCACATTTCACCTCATGCCCTGGAATCCAAGCATCTCTGAATAAATACGTTTTGGTAGGACTGCTGCCTGCATGTAATGTTCTGTAATGTAATTGTGTTCCGTGCTCATGTGCAGATTATTTAAAGCAATTACAATTAAATGAAGAGCAATTAAGTTTTAGAAAGGAAACATTCGTACAGAGTCAGCGGTATTTCTATGACTGTGCTTGATGGCGAGTTGGACCCCTGGATTCCTCTTCTGCTTCCCAGTGATCAATCTGGGAACTGCCAGGAGTCCAAATCTTTTTGACTTACGACATCCAGGCATCTCATTTTCTCTGTATTGAACTGAACCCAATGGGAACCTGACACCTAATTGTATTTTTGGATCTCAGCCTAAAATCTCTGGAGTGCTTTCGAAAATTTATCCCTAGGAGATTTTGCTTAAGTCAAGAACAGAGACTGGAGCCACTGCTCACAAAAAAAAAACCCAACCCTCAACATGTGACATCAGTACATCCATCAGCGAGTCATCGGTCAGTGCCAGAGGTCAAAGAATTCTTTGTATTTACCTAAGAAGTAGTTACCTGTTTACTTTCCAAAATGATGCTTGTATCAGGACGTTTTGGTTTGCTGTAGAGTGAAAACGCTGCTTTTAAATGCCATGTATAAAGACAGGCCTTGTGTCTTTAAGTTGGAAATGCTAGAGAGCAAATGTAAAAGGCCCATTTCCTTCCTTGTTAGTACAGATGGTTTAGGAAAAATCCCGAATTGTGGTAGTAAGAGACTGTCCAGTCTCTTTTCTTTCCAGTGATGGAAATGTTGCTCCTTTAGAGAAGGCTTAATTATTATTTTATCACTACTGCCTGTCCCCGTTTCTGCTTTCCCTCTGTTGTAGCTTTTTGTTCTTGAAATCTATTACTAAAAAAATGTTTTTTAAAAAAATAAAGGCAAGAATTTATTAAAAAGGGCTTTACCTGTAAAGGACCTGGGTGTGCTGGTGGACAGCCGGCTGAACATAAGCCAGTGTGTGCCCAGGTAGCCAAGAAGGCCAAGGAGGCTTGAATATTACCCTGAGAATAGGAAAGCAGATTGGTACAGAGCAGGATAATCATCCTTTCAAGGAGGAGAAAAAGAACCTGGGTCCTGCCAAGTTCTTTTTTTTCATTTTTCAAGAAAAAAAACCCCTGATCCAGTTGACCAACCCCAAGCAGCAGTGCCACAGGCAGCAAGTGGCTGTATCTCCTGTTTTATGAGCATTGCTAGAAGACATTAACATATCTAAAACTTGTGCCCTTCCTTCTCTTGATACACTTTGGGTCCAGAGATCAGGCTTTCTCCCTCAACACTTCACCCCTCTTTAGCCATCACCTTTTCCTGCCTCATGGACCTCTCCATATGCTCACTCTGAAGCTCCTGTGGGCACCAACTTACTGTGAGTGCTTTGTAGGGGAGCCCAGAGCCATTGCCCCTCAGAGAAGCAAGTAGCTACCTGTCAGGTCTTGGCTTCTTCTGAAATAGTCTGCAAGGGTGCAAGATTACAGGAGCAATGGACTTGGAAGCAAAACAAAGCTGCCTATAGCAATACACGTTGAAGTCCTGCGTGAACAACTGTGCCTGTCAGAGTCTCTCGTAAGCCTCTCTTATCTAACCTAACATATCAGTGTCTTTACTGCATTTATTACCTTGTTATCAAGGAATGACAGGAAGGAGATTGGGGCCTTGATACAAGCACAAGGCAGAAATGAGACACGGTGTTGAGCAAAGGTTGGAAGAGCTGTACAAGCAGGGCACTGAGCATTGCTAACGGCAGATGTTCTGGTCCTACCCCCACCTTGTGGTGGCGAGAACTTGGTTGCACAGCTTGTTTGGTGTGCGAGACCGTGAGACCCCATAGACCAGAAATGGGTTGTTCAAAGGTTTCCCGTGTCTTAGAGGGTTTCTCCAGAAAAATTCAAATGCAAGGCCATAGATGTCAATAATACCTCTGATCATTCGGGAACATTATGAATGAGGTGGTTTTTCTGAACAGGTCCTGCAGTTTCTGCACCTTTGAATTTAATTTGGTTTGCCTGATGGGAGTGAGCTACAGCTACTGTCAATGTTTATTTCCAGTTACTTTTACTCATGGAACGCCTCAGTAGCCCATGCTTAGGATGCTCCAGTTAATCAACTCTCCTCCTCCACTGCCTCCCCATTTCATTTATTTGTCTGCTCTTGCATCACAGAAATGTGATGTCCAGTGATAGGACAAAGGGCAATGGGAGCAAGCTGGAGCATAGGAGGTTCCACGTAAACATAAGGAAAAACTTTTTCACTGTGAGGGTGGCAGAGCACTGGAATAGACTGCCCAGAGAGGTTGTGGAATCTCCTTCTCTGGAGACATTCAAGACCTGCCTGGATGCGTTCCTGTGTGACCTGGTCCAGGTGATCCTGCTCTGGCAGGGGGGTTGGTCTTGATGATCTCCAGAGGTCCCTTCCAACCCCTAACTTTCTGGGATTCTGTGATGTGAAGTGGGAAGGGCTGCGCTGTAGAGCAGGACAATGATATGAAGAACTTCACATTTGTTTTCCCGGTGTGGGCTAAGTGATTCCTTGGCTTGCACAGGAGCACTAGGAAGGTGGTTAGGAGCTTTCACCTCATCGGTCTGTGAAGAGAACGAGTACCTGTTGTGGCAGAGTGAAAAGGTCTGATCTACTGACAGGGAATGGCTTTGCATGTGGAAAGGCACTTGAGTGGCTGGGGGTAAAGCAGAAAGTGAACATGTAGACCCTTGGCTAGGGCAGGACCCTTCAGTTTTATACCCAATCTCATTACTTCCTTCTGATTAACACCGGTGAGGAAAAGAAGAGAATCTATACTGATAGCAACAGGGCTGAAATTTCATCTCTGATTAATAAGCCAGTTGATCTTTGCTCTTCTGGTCTCACTAGAATCCCATCTGATCTCCTCTGGCCGAGACATCCTCTTGGGGCTCACATCCCAACGCACATCTGCAGCCATCACCAATGGCACAGGATGGAGTGGTGGGGGAAAGCCACGTTTATCCGTAGGTTGCCCAGCCTGTTGAAGGGAGCCCACCAATAGCTGAGGTGGGCTAACGCAAAACTCCAGATTGCTTCTCTGGGTCTGTAGGTTTTGTAGGTTTTGAGACTGCTGTGGCAGCGCATTACACAGTTCCTGGAGCCCCAAGAGTTGTGTTGGTGTGTCTCAGTATGAGCCACTGGGGTTGGGCCAGTGACCCTGTTCACAGAGAAGACAGTGGTCGTGTTGCCACTGAAGTAAAAAGGACCAGGCTCTGGTGAAACATTATGTTCTTAAGCTAAGGATGAATCAATTGTAAAATAATTTTTGTAGCAGAACTCAGCTTTGTTCAGGTCATCAGTACACAATCATAGGGTGACCACTTTTTTTGTGTCCTTGTTCATGTTACCACACGGAGCCTTGCATGCTAACCACTGTTTTCAGTGGTCAGGGACCTCTAGAATTAAATTTAGGAGCTATCATAGTGTGGACTGAAGAACAAGCTTTTTTAGGGTAGCAGCTGAGAGACTCATTTCCTCTGTGGACAAGCCACAGAAACAAATGCATCACACATGCTCACCAGTGGGTCATGCTTTGGCACCTGTGCTGTGCAGATGTAACCCAGCAGCCGGGGTGAAGCAATCTTTAAATGGCATTGAACATACGCGGTGGTAACCCTGCGGCCAGGGTGAAGCAATCTTATACTGGCACCAAACGTATCATCAGGAGGACCTTATCACACGATGAACATCATGCAAAGTACTGTTGATGTCAATTAGAGTTGAACTCAGTATTAGTTCAGGTATCCACCTGAGCTGTATGCGTGTCTAGCGTGTAGAAAGCTCACCATGTTGCTCAAGTTCTATACTATCCACACCAAGATGTCTCTAGTGTAGGTTGGAACAAGTTAATCTGGCTGAGGGCATGGTTTAGAGCAGTTCTGCGCTAACTTGGACTGAAAGCCATGTGACCGAAGTGCTGTTAGTGCACCAACATCCTTCCTATGGTTCTTGGTAGCACCATCCACCACAAAGGATGGAGAAGTTCTCCCATAGGTTGTGCTGGACCAAGGCAAACTGCTCACCTTCCATACGAGGGACCATGGCCTGCAGTCCTTCAGTCACACGTGTTTTGGTGAAGAAAGACTAACAGTGGTGGGATGTTGCCATGGAGCTTGACACCCTCAGGTCACTGGCTCAGCAGCAGAGGTTCATACCTTCAGGCCAGGCACGCTGAAAACACAGTGCTACCTAAGCTCCCATTTAAGCCTAAATATTTAGTGTATTATTTCCATTTTGAACTTTTTCCAGAGAAATAACTTTTTCAGATGTTATAAAAATAACCAAATAATTTTGTAAAGCCTGAAGGACCTTCTTTTGCACCAGGATTTGAATTGGAAATGGCTGGTTTGGGGCCAGTTTACCTTCAAAATTCTGCTTTGTCGACAAGGACCTAGTCAGCTGATGGCATTTCCAGCCTACAAAGCCTTTTTACTTTAACGGGGGCCCTAAAACTAAACAAGCAAAATCATAATCCAAAGAAATTATAACATTGCTTATGTCTTGAGTTTCCACTGGTGAGGTTTAATGGCAGAGAACTGCCCATACACTTATCCATGCTGTCACATAAACCTCCAGATTGTCTGAACCAAGAGTAGCTTTCCTTTCTCCAAGCAGGTTCTTGCCATCTCTACAGGGGAATATAAAGCCTGTGGACATACATGTCAATCTTCTACGAATTGCAGATCCTCTGAAAGTCGTCCAATGCATACGGAGATTCATTTGCAACTAGTTTAAGCCTCATCGTAATTGATTTGCTTTTCTTGCTTAGCTTTCACAGACCCTTCAGATGTGGTCCTCAGACCCTCATGAGTCTGCAGACCACAGCTTGAGAACCATTTACTCTTAGTTTCAATAAGATATTTTGGGGCCTTCTGGGCCTCATTTTCTATTGCCTTGCAGCTTGTGAGGTCCTCTATACCCATGCAAAGTGAGAGTAAAATGCTGCCAGATGAGGATGGTGGTGTTCAGTCCTGGTGTTGGCCCTTATACTTGCTGGAGAGAGTGCAGAGGAGGGGAATGAAGCTGTTGAAGGGCCTGGAGGATGAATCTTAGGAACAGCGATTGAAGGAGCTGGGACTGTTTAGTTTGAGGAAGAGGAGGCCAAGGGAAGACCTCATCACTCTCTACAACTACCTGGAAGGACATTGTAGAGAGGCTGGTGCTGGTTTCTTCTCACAGGTCATTAGCGACAGAACAAGAGGGAATGGCTTCAAGCTGCACCAGGGTAGGTTTAGACTGGACATTAGGAGAAAATTGTTCACAGAAAGAGTAGTCAGGTACTGGCATAGGCTGCCCAGGGAGGTGGTTGAGTCACCATCCCTGGAGGTGTTTCAGGGTGGTTTAGATGTGGTGTTGGGGGCTATGGTTTAGGGGAGAACTTTGTCGAGTAGGGTTGATGGTTGGACTCGATGATCCTAAGGGTCTTTTCCAACCTGAAGGATTCTATGATTCTTATTTGGACAGGTGTGAAGGATGCCAACGTGAAGCAGTGGTAGATCAGGACACAGTGCTGTAACTGCTCCCCCTCTTGTAGATCATGAGCGGTGCTACTCACAGCACGGAGCTGTAACAATCCTATTTACAGAACCATCAGCCTACTGTTGTCCCCTGAAAACCAGGCACTGGCCTGGCAGAAGTGCACATAGATAACCATGTCAAGGACCAGGCCGTTAAACACTGTGGAGTGACACATGGATCTTCTTGGTCTCTGTGAGGGACCTCTGCTCAGTGTTGGACTCTTTGCTCTCAACGCACTTACACTTTTTGGTGTCTCACGCCTTGTACACCCAATCTTTTTGTTTAAGCAGAAGAACACGGAGAAGTGTGGAGTGTTTTCGGTGCCTTTTCACAGAATCATAGAATCATAGAATGTTTCAGGCTGGAAGGGACCTCTAGAGGTCATTTAGTCCAACCAACCTACACAAGTAGGGACATCTCTACCTAGGTCAGGTTGCTCAGAGCGTCATCAAGCCTGACCTTGAACGACTCCAGGGATGGGGCCTCCACCACCGCTCTGGGCAGCCCATTCCAGTGCTCTATGACCCTCATGTTAAAGAACTTTTTTCTAATATCTAAACTAAATCTCTCCTTTCCTAGCTTAAAACCATTAGTCCTTGTCCTGTCACTACAAACCCTTGTGAATAGACCTTCCCCTGCCTTCCTCTAGGCCCCTTCAGGTACTGGAAGGTCAGTATAAGGGCCCCCCGAAGCCTTCTCCAGGCTGAACAGCCCCAACTCTCAGCCTGTCTTCATAGGAGAGATGCTCCATTCCCCTGATCATTTTGGTGGTTCTCCTCTGGACGCGCTCCAATATGTCCACATCCTTCTTGTGCTGGGGGCTCCAGAACTGGATGCAATACTCCAGGTGAGGTGTCACCAGGGCAGAGTAGAGGGGCAGAATCACCTCTCTTGATCTGCTGGCCACAGTTCTCTTGATGCAGCCCAGGATGTGATTGGCCTTCTGGGCTGCCTTTGCACACTGGTGACTCATATCCAGCCTCTGATCCACCAGCACCCCCAAGTCCCAAGTTTTCTTTCCTTTGATCTCCTCTAAAGCTCCATGCAGAGGGTAACACTATCTTCCGGCACTCTCTCCTTTCAGGCCCAGTAATTAGCACAGGTCCATGGGTTGGGTGCAACGCAATCCTTCCCTGCGCTCAGAGGGGAGACTTAGAAGGGGTTGGAGCGATTATTTGCTGTGTTGATGACTGTGGCGTTGCCATGGAAAAGCTGGAGACTTTGGGGGAGTTTCTGTTTTGTTGGGCAGGGAGCCAAGTTGCTCTGACTTACTACAACTGTGTGAGCGAGCGAGCTGTGCAGGACTTCATCCCTCTGTAGCAATTCCAAGGCAGGGAGGAATGAAGAAAAAAAGGACAAGATTTGCTTTAACAAGGAGTACAGTGCACTTTGCTAAGGCTGACTGCATGAAATACAGGAGATGAAAAAAAAAAAAAGAAAATCCTTTGCTATTTTCCACTTTTTTAATTTCCTTTTTTCTTTTGGCAGTTCTAAGGACTAAATTCAGAGCACTGCAAATAATGAGAGCTCAAGTAATCCTCCTGGAAGGCAGCAGGGCCATTTAATTGGCCCTATCTGTACAGAAAGGAGCATTTAGAGTTCTGCCGAGTCTGAGTCCATTAAAGTCTTTGATCTGTTCCAGAAACAAAAGCGGAAGCAGGCTACGCTGTTTTCATTACCTCTCTTGAACGAAGTGCAAGAAATAAGCCCATAAACAGGGGAAAAAATGAATCAAAGCCCAGGTCCAGCAAAAAAACTATCTGCGTACTGAGCTGCCTGTCCCAAGGAGTGCCATTATTCCCTGGAGGTGGAATGAATAGCAATGTATGCTTTCTACAAATCACTTTCTAGGAGCAGATCTCAAAGCAATTTACTAAAGCAGCCAGTCCCATTACTCCCACATTAGAGAAGGAGTAACTGGGGCCACGGGGCTCCAGCGAGTAGCCCCTGCCCAAATCCCTGCTTAGCTGCTGCCTCCTCTGAGCGTACAGGAACCAGGTCTAAGTTGGCAGAGGTTTTCTGAAGGCTTAAAACACGGCTGCAGAGTTTTAGTTAGGGGAGGTGTGGCTTTTCCCTGCAACCCATGTTCTCATGTTGTACTTGACTGAGATAGAGGCACGTGCCTCTTCCTGAAATGTGCGTGAGCAGGTGGGAAATGGCAGGGTTTTGGTTTGGACTCTTCTTGATTTCAGGGCTTCTGGATGTTTAATAAAACCCCAGCATCTTCTATAGGAAAGAACTGTTGTGGGGGTAATTTCCTTTTAAAAATCAGCATTTCCTGACAGTTCAGTGTTATAATAGATGCATCTAGGGATGCTGTTTTCACATACATTTCTCAATGAAAGGTGCTATAGATGTTAATCATAAATGGTCATCAAGCAATGCTCTGATGTCTGTAAGAAGAGGAGAAAGCCAAATTACCGGCTGTAGGAGTTGGTCAGGCAGCTCATGGGGGAATCTTGGCTGCAGCAGTCAGTGACAAACTTCTGGTGCTTACAGTTCTCCTGTTTTCATACTCAACCGATGAACCCTGCAAAACCTCTGACAACACGAGACTCCTCAGTGAACCGCAGCCAGCAGCATCACCTCTTTGCTTCCAAAGGGAAAAGGCTGCCTGGGTACCATCACAGGCTCCGACGTTAGGCTGGCTTGCACTCTTCTATGGTGCTCTAGCTGAGAAGCTGGAGACAGATCTTGCCAACGTGGGAGGTGACAGAAACTCCTGCTGATTTCACTGGTATCTAAATAAGGTCTAAAGATGAGAGATCACCACAGCCGTGGTGTGTCAGTGAACCCCCTGCCTCCTTGCTGTACCTCAGTGCATTTAACGGGGTTAATCTTGGCAGCTGATTTTCCAGTTACTCGGTGACCAGGATGTCTCAGGAAGTTGACCACTGCTGCAACAAGAAAGCGAACTAACTTTGTGTTCTAAATACAGCAGGACAAATCCAAGTCATGTAAAGAATTGTGCTTGGTGGAGCTGTGAAGGCTTACACCAGCAGAGGACTTACCCAGGGGGTGGAAAAGTTGCTGTAAAGCTCATCATCTGCTCAAAAGAGTTACTTGTATCCTGCCCACCGCACCCCCCCCCCCCCCCCCCCTTTCTTTTTTTTCCTGTTTTGTGACATCCTTGGTTCAGTGCAGAGCTTCGCCTCCTCCCCTCAGAGTTGTAGGAGCTCCTTGTTCAGGGCCGCTCCAGATTAACGAGCTCTGCAACAGCTTTAATCTTCCCTTGCAGCATGCTGTGCTAGGGATGCAAGTGTGTGAGAAAGACCAAAAGTGAGGGACACGAGAAATGCATTCACACAGGAAACTGAAACTGCGCCGTCATTCATTCCTTTAGTGCAAATAACCCTTTCCGTAACCTCAGCTTCCTGATTCTTGTGTGGCTGGGGCCAGATTTGCCACCGGTGCAAACTGGTGCAGCACTACTAATATCAGCTGAGATGTTTACTCCAGGAGAGAATTGGTTCCCAGTCTTTTCAGCCACAAACACAAGGGGATGACGGATGTAGATGAATCTGAAAGGGGCGAAGTCTCATGAAATGAAGGGGTTGTTTTAATAGTTGGTGAGCATGAAGGCTGGGGCTTCTTACCGACACTTGGACCCAGTTCTACTGCTGCCTTTCAAAGGAAAAGCATCTGCTAAGTGCACGGTGAAAGTATCTGCAACGTTGTTTATCCTGCAGGGAGTCATCCTTCACCTGAACCACGTCTGAAAATGCATGTTCTTTTGTGGAGGAACTTCTGATGTTTCCTTCTCTCAGTACCTTAACACTTCTCAGCTTTTCCTTTGCTAGCCAGAGAGGAGCTTGCTGGTATTAACCTGCAGCCGTAGTTTTCTGGGGTCATGCATGCTGTGGTGTCAGAGAAATTTGGGAAGTCGTCTTCTGGAGCTCCTGTTTTATTTTCCTTCCCCAAGGAAAAGAAAAAATGGCCTTAACAGCTACTGAGCCAGGCCCAGCTAAGGAAATGTCCAACAGCAGGTCTAGCTAGGTTAGCTTACACCATTTCCAGTCCCCCAGATACGGGTGTCAATGGTGCTTCTGTTCTTCTGCAACCATCAGGGAAGGAAAGCTGACAGAACTGGGGTGAGGTGGGCAGAAAAGGGAAGCACACTCTTTCCTGTGGCCCCAGGGGATTTGCTTGGTTTGCATTGGGCTAGTCTGAGCTTCAGGGCAGCGGGCAAAGAGGAATTTGGGATGAAACTGTAAACTCACAGAACCACAGAATGGTAGGGGTTGGAAGGGACCTGGGAAGATCATCAAGTCCAAGCCCCCTGCGAGAGCAGGGTCACCTAGACCAGGTCACAAAGGAACGCGTCCAGGCAGGTCTTGAATGTCTCCAGAGGAGACTCGCTTCAAACTTAACTGCATCCTCATCCTGATGCCTCTTTTTTTATTAGGCAGCCTTGTACAAAGCTTCCCCTGTACACCCTGAAGTCTTCTCCATTTGTCTTAGTGACGTCTCATCACTGAAGTCTTCCCTTGTAGCAGCTTAGCAGCATCTCAGGCTAGCCAAGCGAGAAGTAAAGGTCATGGTTAGGCAAAGACTAATTACAGGGGCTAACCAAGGGTGCTGGCAATAGTGCGGACAGGCTGTGGAGATGAGGGATGAGGAGATATCCATATTCCCTGCCACCCACCCCAAAACCGAAGCCTTGCTGCTCCCAATGGCTACTGCAAAATTCTGTAAGGGCTGTGAATTCCTACAGTGTTTCTTTACTCCATGCCAGCCAGGCAGAAGGTGTGTGGAGGCAGAAGAACTGGTGCTACACATCAGCCCAGCTGGAGGAGCACACCTTCCTTCTCCTGGCCATCTCCTGCAGCTGAGCAAGGCAGGTCTTCTGCTTCCTTGAGGTCAGCAAAATTCCTCTAATAGGAAGGAGATAGCAAAGATAATCTCGTGAAGTGGACATCCTGGGAGCTCCTGGGTTCCAGGGAACTTCTTCTCTGTGCTATTTGGTAGCACTTTTTCTTACAGGTTTGTCCTGGGTTGGCCAGGACAGGGTTAATTTTGTGTGGAGCCAGGTAATTCTATACCATGCTGACGTCATGCCCTGGAGCCAGCTCTGGGGAGGGGCCAGTTCCGTTGGGGGCGGTTCAGTTGGAGTTCAGTTCGCTTTGGACTTCGCTCGGGTTCGGTCCCTCGCTGTTGTTCTCTGGTATTTTTTTTTGTATTGCTCTTTTCTTACTGTTAATATTGTTCTTGTTAACTGCAAAGTTCCCATTATATGTTATTTTCTTTTATATATGTATATATATTAAACCTTCCTTATCTCAACTCAAAAAGGCACTTTTAAACCTTTTTTTTTCTTCCCTGTCTGTGGCCTGCGGCAGAGGGGAGGGGGCGGGAAGAAGCGGCCGGCCACGGCTCAGCTACCCCGTAGCTCTTACTAAACCAACACAAGGTTAACCCACATGTAAACCAAAGCTCTTTAGATCCTGCCACATCCTTCACCTCAGGGCATTACAGAGACTCTGCTGAATTCAGGGAGAGTGACACCAGGGGCCTGCCCTTCTACATGCTGTCTTAAATCAGGCCCTAAGCACAATCTTAAGTTTAGTTGATCCAAAGAGGATTTTGAGCTCTGCTGAAAGCTAAAGCACCATTAGGATAGCTCAGAGCCGCCCTTGTTTGTTGGGTGACTTCTTGTTAACGGTCTGGGTGGGAAGGGGCAAGGTATAGTGCGTGGGGTTGTGGGTGCAGGCGTCCACAGCACCTACAGCTACGTGCGAGTGGGAAGGGAGAGGGGAAGGAGAAGAGGTTGTACCACTGCAGCACCCTGGGCTTCCCTGGCAGAATCGTGGAGGGCTTTAAAGGAGCCACAGAGTAGGTGGGAGCAGCTTGAAAAGGAATTGTGTTATGCTGCTTTGTCCCTTGGTCGTAACTCCATCGGTGGGACTCAAGTGCCCTGCAGTGGTTTGGACGTGTGACAGCTCATAAATTCATTTATTGCGAGGGCTGTTTGCTGCAGCTTCAGAAATGAAAGTTCATCCGCAGGTGCAGCCAGGCTGAGCGGAGAAGCAAACGCAGATTTACAGCTGTCGTGGCTTACTCCGCTCTCTGCCACAACAAATCATTCTGTCCAAGAAAGAGGCTCTGCTGTTGGCCAACCAAGACACGGCCAGAATTTGAGACGCTGCTTTGTTTGTTTAAAAGAAAACCTCACTGGAGATGTTAGGGTGGGCTTTTTCAAAAGATCTGGTGAAACCTGTCGTAAAGCAAAGACGGGTTGGAATGGAACAGAGCGCACCTTGTTTTCCACTGTCATTTGCCATCTTCTTCCTTTGCCATCGTGAGGGCGAAGCGAGAGCAGGGTTTGAAAGCATTCAGCTCTGAAGGCCAGTTATTACTTCCTCCTGCGATCCAGCTTGGTTTTCTGAAAATGAGTCAGTCATTTTCTGCAAGAGCTTTGGTGCAGGCTGCGCCTTTGCTCTGCGCTCCACTCTGCAAGACAAAAAAACATATTGCTTCACAGGCAGAGCAAGTCTGCACAATAGAAGACTTCCTTACAACTAGGCTCTGCCAAGTCTGCTCTCAGCCCTGCACGGAGTCATGTTACTCCTCTGCAAGGTCATACAGGCCTAAAATAATCACTGATGTTTATCTTTCCCAGAGGATATTAAGCACCCCCAAACACCAAGGCAAGAAAATCTATTAAAAAAAAAAGGGGGGGTTAAAAATAGTTTGTACCTCAGCTAGCTGTAGGGGAAGAGCATTTTGGCTTTGCCTTTTCCCATTGCTGTTTTGTGATCTCACGTGTGAAGTGCTGAGCTACGCCAGCAGTGGGGGAGAAACAGCTTTGCTGGTTTTCATTGATATCTATTTCCTTAGAAGCAGGCTGCTCCTGTGTCTCGTCATTAATGCTGCACCTTGGCTGCAGGCTGCTTTTACGCTGCTTTTGTTGTAGGAAGAACCCCAAGATGACGTAGTTAGGGCTTTGCCGTGGCTGCTTTACAGCCTAGGTACTTGCCTAAAGTTGCATGAGCTGGATGCTTCATGGCTCTAGATCTTTGCAACACCCTGGAGAAGGAGCAAAGTGCTATCGGCCCATTGCCACAGACAGAGAAGGAGGAGGCTTGGGAGCAGCGTGAACTGGCAGCGTCTCTGGCCGGCGCTGGTAGCTGTCACACCGCGGCTCCATCACCTCCTGCTGCATCTGTACTCCCGAGCAGCCTGGAGCAGCTCCAGCCGAGCAGAAAGGCTGCAGGAGGAGCTGGTGATGGAGAAGGGAAGGGTGAGCAGACCATGCCCTGAATCAGGCTTCTAGGGCAGAAGCAGGGCCTGCTGGGTACACAGGATCTAAGCCCACATAGAATCATAGAATCATTCAGGTTGGAAAAGACCCTTAGGATCATCGAGTCCAACATCAACCTTACTCTACAAAGTTCTCCCCTAAACCATAGCCCCCAACACCACATCTAAACCACCCTGAAACACCTCCAGGGATGGTGACTCAACCACCTCCCTGGGCAGCCTATCCCCGTACCTGACTACTCTTTCTGTGAACAATTTTCTCCTAATGTCCAGTCTAAACCTACCCTGGTGCAGCTTGAAGCCATTCCCTCTTGTTCTGTCGCTAATGACCTGTGAGAAGAAACCAGCACCAGCCTCTCTACAATGTCCTTCCAGGTAGTTGTAGAGAGTGATGAGGTCTCCCCTTGGTCTCCTCTTCCTCAAACTAAACAGTCCTAGCTCCTTCAATCGCTCTTCATAAGATGTATCCTCCAGGCCCTTCACCAGCTTCATTGACCCTCCTCTGCACTCGCTCCAGCACATCACTGAGGCTCCGAAATCGCTGAGATTTGGTCCCATCAAGGGCTGCCAAACACCTCTGGTAACAATTTGCAGCACAGGAAAACCAGTATCCAAAGACTGTGCAGCCTGTATTCCTCTGCCTTTCTCACCTGCACCATTGAACACCCATTTACTTCAGCATTCCCTTCAATGCCGTACTTGGCACACCCTCCCATGCCTACATCCCCCAGTCCTCCAGCCTCCTCAACTGGATGAGGAGCGAGAGACACGTCCTTGGTGCAGCGTGTCCGTGGGAAGATGTGCACGCAGGGGGCTGCAGGCGAGCTTCACGTGGGTCCTTTGTGTTTTGACAGACTGCGCTGGAGGATTTCACTCCAGCTTGAGCCAGACGTGCTACTGGCAGATGCCGTGCGAGCTTCCTACGCAGCGCTGGCAGTGCTCCTCCAATCTGACCCACGACCACCACCCCTCCCCAGCTCCCCTGTTCCCTCTCTGCTCCCAGCCCAGGCCAGCATCTCTCTTGAGTGGAGAAGAGCTCTCCCTGCCAGATTGCGTGGTGGTTTTCTGATGTGAACAGATGGGACTAGGAGGGCCGGCTGCATCTGTTCCCTGAATTCTTCCACCTTCGCAATTGTTTGCAAATGGGGGAGAGCTCAGTGAGGCTGGGAGGCTCTTCGTTTGGGCTCAAAAATGCTTTTTTTCCCGTAACATGCCAAAGAAAAGTGAACCTGCGCTGCTTGATTAAAAGTTTGAGGCTGCCGAGGAAAACACCGGCTGCTGCAAACAGCTGACCTCTCTCCCTGCACGAGCACAGATTCCCCGCAGGACTAGTGCTAATGCTTTCTTCAGGCCAGTTTAAAAAGGGGTACGCGATGAAAGGTCCCTTGGAATGCTGTCCCACAACACCCCAGCATCAGGGTGTCTTTTTCTGAGCTTCAGCGTTGATTTAATTCCTGTTCAAGTCTCTCGTTACATTCACGTAACTGATTTCCAGAAGGACTCAGCTCTCATTTCTTTGCAAGTAGCAGACGTAGGCAGCTGTAACCAGCTAGAGGAGACTGAACGTGTTGTGGAAAGTGGACCATAAATTCTTTGCCTTTCTGATGGTTTTTTTAGACCCTTTAAGCATTCACAGGTTGTTATAGAATCATAGAATGCCAGGTTGGAAGGGACCTCAAGGATCATCTAGTCCAACCTGATTCTATGATCATAGAAACATAGAATCATTCAGGTCGGAAAAGACTTCTAGGATCATCTAGTCCAACCTTCTTCGAACATCTCCCCAACCCCTAGACCACGTCTCAAAGCGCCACATCTACCCGGTTTTTGATCACCAAATATCATCCATGTTCACTTCTGCCATTTATTTCTTGCCAGATTCTCCATACAGCTCTTCAGTTTTCTTCATAATCATGCCATCTTGACTCCTGGGCACAGTCCCCTCTCTTCAAAGGTTGGACTTGATGACCCTGGAGGTCCTTTCCAACCATAATGATTCTATTCATCCTGAGCTTACTAGAGGATGAACAGTCCCCATGCCTGTCACCCTGTCTTCTCTCCAGCGTAGCAACACCTTATGGGCCACCTGAAGCCCTCAGGGCTGGAGATACCCATGCTGAGCCCTAGCAAACCTGCTGCATGGCAGGGCATGGCCAAGACTTGGAAGCCGGTTTTCGGTGTGTTGGGCTGATGTGCCCGTGGACTAACACCCTCCGGTCGGTGATGCTGTGCCGTGGGACCAGTGTGTCAGGAGATCAGAGGTACCTACCTCCTGAAAAAAGGAGTGAGCTGAGAGCTTGGATACCTCTGGGGCTCTGGGTAGGCGCTCATCAGCTCTTCCTCTTTACTCTCATCTTCTCAAAATCTGCACTTGGACTCCACCTTGCTGAGCGTTTGTAAGCCAAATCATTCTTTTCCACAGGCAACAAGTTGCCATTTTTGTGCCTGAATTTAATTTCAGCTTCTTATACTTTCTAACTGCAGGTTTCCTTCCATTTGCAAATATTCCTCCATTTTCATTGTTTCTTGCAGTTTCTCCAATTCCGTTAGCAACTGGCGGTTTCATTCCTGAACTGTTTATTTCTTCTTTCAGATCATTAATAAGTAATTAAAAAAAAAAAGAAAGAAAAAATCCACTGTAATTCACTGATTCAGAGCAGAACTCACTACATTTAGATGAGCATTCACCGTTGGTTAGGAACCTGCAGCCAGTTTTCAAACCACATCATAGTGGCCCTGTTCTGACATACTGAATTATTTCTCCTTTAAGATTTTATCCATTGGCAATAGCATGTGTTTGAACAAAAAAAGGAAACGCTCATTTTCAATCTATTATTTTGGGTTTCCTTTTCCCTCTAGGTGTTTGGAAAATTATTAGGTCTTGTTTTAATTTTTTTTTTTTTTTTAAATTTAGGTCTAGTTTTAATTATTTGACTGTGAAGAACAGCTAGATAAAAAAGATTGCAATTACTACAAGCACTCCAGGATCAAAAAGCAGCACTATGCTTGCTTTCCTTTGGTCTTTCACTTCCTTCCCATTTTAAATTGACTTAAAAAAAAAAAAAATTGAGCAGTTTAGTCCATTACCAAATTCCCTGAGTGCTTTTTCAAGCTGCTGAGCAGGGCAGCCGGCACCGTGGTCAAGGCCAGTGTTGGAGGACTCAGAACAACAACTGCCCTTCATTCAAATCCTGGCTTAGCGTTCTCTGAAAGCTATCTGTCAGCTCCCTCCCTCTGGAAAACAGGAGCATCTGTATTTTGATCTTCCTGGTGACACAGATTCCAGTTTTGGCCCCATCAGAATAATTTGTTACCCTTCATGTCTGAGTTGACTGTTACATTTGTTCCTAGACCTGAAGAAGACTGAGGTGCTGAGGAGGGTAGGATTGTATTCTCAAGTGAAATGTGTCCATTAAGTTCCAAGTGCATCTTTGAAAACTTTCTTCCTAGTGAGTATCAACAACCCTTCAACTGAGCTTAGATTTATAGAATCATAGAATCATAGAATCATTAAGGTTGGAAAGGACCTCCAGGATCATCAAGTCCAACCTTCATCCCAACATCTCCCTAACCACCAGACCATAGCCTCATGTGCTTTTTAAGCACCTCCAGGGGTGCTGACTCCACCACCTCGCTTAGCACTGTTACCTGTGACCATATTAGACAGGAGTCACTTTTGGGAAGCATAGTGAGAAATGTTCGCCTGTGGCCATTCAGTTCTCCCAGATGTGACACAGGTTGCTTATTTCTGTGGAGAACTATTAAAACCTTAACAGAATAGCAGGGACAGCAAGGAGCAGAGGCTATGATAAAAAATGTCTTTGTCTTTTCATTAGGAAAAAACTACAGGCCCATAACTCACAGAGCTATGGCCAATTTCTCACTGGCTTTAGTCAACCCTTGTTAAAACTTGGCAGGGAATGGTGGTTTTCATGTTGTCCAAAGAGTCCAAGAGGAGACATATGACGCTATAAATGACATTTTAGGCATAGCGCTGTTTTCTTGAACACAGAAACAGTTTCTATCTGAGCTGGATGCAAAAGGCTTTGGTGGTGGTTACAGGTTTGGTTCTCCCTGTGGTTAGGGAGTGACTGGGCAGTGACTGGCTTGAGAGCAGCCCTGAAGAAAAGGACTTTGGGGTACTGGTGGAGAAGAAGCTCAACATGAGCCGTCAGTGGACACTTGCAGCCCAGAAAGCCAATCGTATCCTGAGCTGCATCAAGAGAAGCGTAGCCAGCAGGTTGAGGGAGGTGGTTCTCCCCCTTGACTCCACTCTCATGAGACCCCACCTGGAGCTCCTGCGCCCAGTTCTGGAGCCCCCATTTCAAGAAAGATATGGACGTGCTGGAACATGTCCAAAGAAGGGCCATGAGGATGATCAGAGGGCTGGAGCACCTCTCCTGTGAAGACAGACTGAGACAGTTGGGGTTATTCAGTCTGGAGAAGAGGAGGCTCCAAGGAGACCTCCTTGTGGCCTTCCAGTATCTTAAGGGGGCCTACAAGAAAGCTGGGGAGGGACTTTTTAGGATGTCGGGCAGTGGTAGGACCAGGGGAAATGGATCAAAACTAGAGGGGGGTAAAATCAGATGAGACGTTAGGAAGAAGTTCTTCCCCATGAGGCTGGTGAGACGCTGGCACAGGCTGCCCAGAGAGGTGGTGGAAGCCGCATCCCTGGAGGTTTTTAAGGCCATGCTGGATGGAGCTCTGAGCAACCTGATGTAGTGGGAGGTGTCCCTGCCCATGGCAGGGGTGTTGGACCTAGGTGATCTTTGAGGTCCCTTCCAACCCTGACAATTCTATGATTCTATGACTGTGGGGTTTGAATGGTGATGTGGGAAATGGTCACCTCTCCTTGTTCCTTAATGAGGCAGGTGCCAGTCCTATCATCAAACACTGCAGGAGGTTTGGCTTAAATAAGGAGATCTTGTTGTACATGCATCTATTGAGTCCTCCCGTGCCTCCTGGACATCTACAGGAGAGCTGATCTCCTTGGATTCCTCTGTGGTCTGAGGAGAGAAGTAAGGACACCTTGGGTAGGATTTGATCTATGAACATCCAAAATAAGTCAGAAAAATTATACCTTAGAAATGCTTACTCTTTTCCATTGAATAAAAAAACCCGAACAGTTTAGGGTGAATTGCTCCAGCCTAGAGCTCTGTAAATAGGTGAAATATGTCCTGGACCTCAGCGTTTGCCAGAGGAAGAGAAAGAGAAATAAGACCATTTAAGACAGAGGTAAAACTTTTGGGGTACATCTACAATATCAGGCAAACAGGCCCTGAGGCAGCCCGTGAGGTTTTCTCTCTGTACTGACAGCAAGCTCACAGGTAAGGCATGAACCCAGCCAGAACATATCCTCCAAAGCTGGTGAGATGTCACCTGCCTGAGCTTGCCTCATGTCTCAACATGCCACCATGCATAGCCAGACAAGCTCTGTGCCAGCCAAAGGGACAGGATGTGGTCGTAGGGCACAACACAGAGCACTTCACACTACACCGCACCTTGAGCACTGTGTCCAGTTCTGGGCACCACAGGACAAAAAGGACATTGAGGTGCTGGAGCAGGTCCAGAGAAGGGCAACGAAGTTGGTGAGAGGTCTGGAAAGTGTGTCTTATGAAGAGCGACTGAGGGAACTGGGGCTTTTTAGTCTGGAAAGAGGAGACTGAGAGGAGACCTCATTGCTCTCTACAACTACCTAAAAGGAGGTTGTCGCGAGGCTGGTGTTGGTCTCTTCTCCCAAATTACTAATGATAGAACAAGAGGAAGTGGCCTCAAGTTGCATCAGGGGAGGTTTAGATGAACTATTAGGAAGAAATTCTTTCCTGAGAGAGTGGTTGGGCAGTGGAAGAGGCTGCCCAGGGAGGGGGTGGAGTCACCATCCCTGGAGGTGTTTAAAAAACGAGTGGATGTAGCACTTGAGGCAATGGTCTAGTGGTCAGGGAGGTGCTGGGATGAAGGTTGGACTTGATGATCCTGGAGGTCCTTTCCAACCATAATAATTCTATACACTGGAGACTGCATGGAGGCATGGCCTGGAGCTCTTGGTTTGAGCTGCCCTTGGCCATAAGGAGAGGAGGCCACCATAGGAACTGACTTGCCTAGTGCAAGGACATGTATCCACCTTTTCCTCTGGCCACCATGGCGTGTCTTGTACTCAGGTTTTATCCCAGTGTCTTGGACTTGGGACTTTAATGCCCTCACATTGCATGACACCTCTAGGAAGGCATTGAAAGCTTCACAGTAGGAGCTTTCCAATGTAGCTCTTGCTGCAGATGACTGTGCTGGCCAGCAGCGATGGTTTAATACAAAGCGTTTGATCCCTGTCAGATCTAATGCATGGAGCAGAGGTTGAAGAAAAGGTGCTTTTTTATGCAAAAGAAGAGTTTGTTTAGAGCCTTCGGAACATCTTGGTGTTTTTCTCTTCCTTGCCAGGCTTTTAATGGTAGGAGAAAAGTATCACACCAGCAGCGTTGCCAGCTCTGTGACTTTATCATGAGCCAGTGTTTGCTGTTTTGCTTAAAACCCCAGCTCCTAGAAACAATGGATTATGTGAGAATCTCTCCGCTCTGATTTGGAAAACAAAGACAATTTCGAGTGCTTTTGGTGTCAGAAGAACGACTGAAACATGACCCCAATTATATCCCAAGAAATCCAAAACCATATTTGGAATTGATTACATTTTTTCTGTCCATGTTTTGAAGCCAATTGTGTGACTATTATTTTTTTTTCTTTTGGATGGGGGCATCTGACTCATGATTCCTGAACGCTTGGGGAGTGGTGCTAGTACATCGGGGATGCTGCTGATGCTTCCAACTCTCCTGAATGTTTTCTGACGTGAAACGCTTGAGCTCTTTAAAGCAGAGAAATGTTTGAAATTTGTAAAAAAAAGGATAGGACAGATCCTGCTTTAAAAAGATAGGGGTCGCACTTTTATTTTGTTCCTGCTGAGAAGCAAAGGTGTTGTGCCAAGCTCATGCAATCCCTGAAGATGGATTGCGGTGATTTTTGGTATGCACAGAGTTGACCACAACATAGGCTTGGCCAAAAGGTCCAATCCTGCCAATGTTCAGCCCCTCTGGGGATGGTGCTGAGCTCCTGGGGCTTTTGTCCTTCCTAAGATGCTCCATCTGCACCTTTCAAAGTCAGGGCATTTCATAAAGATGGTGTAAAGGCTCCTTTTGGGCAGCAAAATTTATTGTCACAGGCAGTGGTGGTGCCCGGGGAAACAGGTATGTTGTAAATTGCTGTTGCAGGATGCGGTGACTCACATGAACGCAGCTTAGGTTCTGAGTGAGGCTGTGAGCCAGACATTTCCCGTTGGACCCCTGCCTCTAGAAGTCTACGGCCAACATAAAAGAGACTCTGAACATACAGTTTGGGTGGGATGTGGACAGCGCTGAGCGTGTCGTGATGCCTCAGGTGCCAAAAGCCATACCAGACTTTGAGGGCAACAGTAACTCTTCTTTGTGAGGGCGGCATTTTTCGGTTTCTGGGTTTAAACAAAGGCTGATGAGAAGAGTAGAGGACATGGCTACTGAACCTGCTCCCTCTGGGAGCCCTGTACCACACACCGTGTCAGCACCTGGTAGATGATGCCATTCACTGCAATGCCAATACTTGTCCAGAGCCAATGGTAGCTCTGGTCTTGCTGCCACACGTCCAAGCGCTACTGAAACATCAAGATATTATTTACTGGAAACGTATCCTCACTGGAGCACAACCCCTTCAGAATTATCTGTAAGATGGGGGTAAGGAGCATTTTTCTTGCCGAGAACTCCACAGACTTTCCAGATTTATTTGGTGAGCCGTGCGTTTGCAAAAACACGTCCTGGGTGCTCGCCAGGAATAACGTGAAAAAAAAATCACACTCAGGCTATAGCTATTCCAGAGGCCTAATATTCTTTCCCCCAGTGCAATCAAAAGACAGGAGCCAGACTGTGTCCATGATTACTTAATTTGATGTGGTTATGTATATGGCTCTGTAATTAAATGAGGCTGGCAAGACTGGTGCTTGGTATAAAATTCATTACATTTTTGGAACAATTGTATCTAGGGAGAGTTTGAACTGTGTTTTCCACTCTCACCCCCTTCTTTGTGTACTACTTTTGTTATTCCATTTTATCTTTGGGGTTTTTCTGGATAAGAATTATATGAAGTTAATAAGCAGAAGGCACAAATTAGGAGCAAGAATCTATGATTGCAAGATTTGGGATGTTTAAATTTTGCAGTGTTGCTCGCAGTTGAGGTGCTGGTTGCTTAGCACAAGGCAAAAGCAGATCTGATGAGGTCTGGTGGGAATGAGCACCTGAAGACACCGTGTGATGGATGAGGGTCTCGGCGTGGTGTGAGGCACCTCTTCCTCCTCTGCATGGGGGTAGGAAGAGAGGTGCCAGGGGAGCAGAGGCAGAAAGGGCTTCCCCTGCCCTCGATTGATGCAGGAGGCTCACGGGTCTAGAAGCCAGCTGGGTGTCTCCCATTTGGGCACCTGACCCTGGGGTGGACCTGGGTCCTGGTATCATCCTGTAGTGCCAGATTTACACTGATCCAGGCGGTGTAGGGGAAACAACCCCTTGAAAAACATCTAAGTTGTTCTGCGGCTGTGAAGACGCAAGTCTTGGCTGCCTTGAGTTGGTTCACTGATGTCTTCTAAGGACTCAGTCGTCTTGCACCTTTGCCTCAGTGAGACAGAATCACAGAATCATAGAATTGTCAGGGTTGGAAGGGACCTCAAAGATCATCTAGGTCCAACCCCCCTGCCATGGGCAGGGACACCTCCCACTACATCAGGTTGCTCAGAGCCCCATCCAGCCTGGCCTTAAAAACTGCCAGGGATGGGGCTTCCACCACCTCTCTGGGCAGCCTGTGCCAGCGTCTCACCAGCCTCATGGGGAAGAACTTCTTCCTAACGTCTCATCTGAATCTACCCACCTCTAGTTTTGATACATTCCCCCTAGTCCTACCACTGCCTGACCTCCTAAAAAGTCGCTCCCCAGCTTTCTTGTAGGCCTCTTCAGATACTGGAAGGTCACATAAGGTCTCCTCAGAGCCTTCTCTTCTCCAGACTGAGGTCATTAATACACTTCTGCTTTCTCTATCTGCCTTTAGTCAATAGCCGTATAGTTACCTAAAATGTTTTCAGATTCATTTACATCTCAGTGGTTGGTTAAAATTGGCCAGCAAATGTAAGAATTAGGGGTTAAGGCTGGCAGATGCGAGTATTCACAAGTAAGTACACATGGAGTAGGACCACATGTGCTTCTTTTCTTTAGAAAACCAAACCAAAAAAATCCCACCCTTGTAGAAAAGGAAGCCAAGGAAAACGACAATGCCCTATGTTAAGGAGAACTTTGTGGTGGGACTTTTTGTTTCCAGGGTGCATGAGGGTCTCATCCTGACTTCCTCTGCACACTGTAACCCCACGGAGCACCAGTGGTGACTCAGCTCCTTTACCACTCACTGTGGGTACTATCTGTGGTGAATCTTCCCCAGCCCTAAGGATTTTTAAATTACATTTTCCTTTCTTAGCATTTGGCATAGCAATCTACACTTTGGTGTAGTGTCCTTTTTGAAGCATGCCCAAGACCTCCAAAGCACTACATTCCATCAGTGGAGGCCAGTAATATCACTTTCATCCATTTAATAACCCAAAGTCACATTTTTACCTGATGGTGATTGAATAGTTCATGAGCAGGCACTCTGCTTCTATGTTGGCAGCTGATGGTTGATAGTGCTAGTATAGCTTCCTTCATCTCGATAGCCCAGAAGGAAATTGTCCATGAGTTGAGCAGTGCAGTTACCCATTTTGCAGGTGTGAATGCTATCAACAATCCCTTCTACAACTGCTGAATCTGAGCCAATATTTAAGAAGGCAAGCCATTGGTAAGGACTTAGTGCAGCAAAAGTTGTGATCTTCAGTTTGCGAGTGGGTGTCCGCACTCATGAAACAACCAGGGTGGTGGAGTCACCATCTCTGGGGGTGTTTAAAAAATGGGTGAATGCAGCACTTGAGGCTATGGTCTGCTGGTCAGGGAGATGTTGGGATGAAGGTTGGACATGATGATCCTGGAGGTCCTTTCCAACCATAATGATTCTATGATTCTATGATCTTATCTGTCTTCGCTGATTTCTGTTTTGAGAAGGACAAAAAATGAATGGTGATCCTGCAACAGTCAGGTGGGTAGAGTACATTGGCAACCCGTTGAAACCAAAACGCCCCTTTCCAATCCCCACCCTGAAATTCACTTCTAGTTAGCAGAGTTTTAAGCATGTGCGTACAAAAGTTTTTAAGATTTTGCTGCTTAAAAAATGTGGGTTTTGTGATGAATTAAAGACTCGATCCTTTAAGAGGGCTGTCTTCTGTGTGAGTGGCATATTCAAAACTGTAAATGAGAAAGCTTTTTCTGTCGCTACTGTTTTTTGAAGAGATTCTATTCCTACTCTGACATTTTTTTGCTAATTAACTGGCAGCTGAGGGGTTTACTGTTTATTATTTTGCCTGCTTTTCCCCTCTGTGAAATGCATGATCCCAAGTTAAACCTTGTGGATCACACCTCTTTGTTTGCCATTGTTGATGGATCGTTTTCTGCTCAGAATGGAAATGATTAAATCATATAAGAAAGGATCATGCTTGCTGCTTATTCTCTGGCATCATATATGGAATAAATATTGCAGTGGGTTGAATTGTCTAGTTGAAATTAGCCTTTAAAGGAAAACAAAACAGAAGGGAATTGTGCAAGTGGGTTCATTAGGGCTTTATCAGAACAAGGAGCGAGTGGTGAAGAGGGAGAAAAGATGGCAGAGTTCATGTTCCTGCAGATTAATTTATCTGTCTTTATGGGTACATGAAAAGAAAATTATGGCTACCTATAAAGGTCTAATTAGAGCACCTAGTGTAAATTCTCTGCAGCTAATCTGGTACAGTTCATAAAAAGCTACCAATAAAAACATAATGATGTGTTGCATTAAATGGGCAATCTTCAGCAAATGGGGCTAAATGAAAAAAGGTCTATTGGAAAAGTAGGCTCTTTATAGGCCTTAAATTGAGGACAACTCATTAAATACAGAGCATGTTTTGCTGTTTAGCCCAGTAGTGACTCATGTGCACTACATGTGCATTCCTGGGAATGTTTCTGATCTTGGGAGCAAGTAAGAACTTCTGGTAAAACGAGCACAAGTCACACCATGAGCACTTGGGGAATAGTTTAATTTTTTAATGCTTCTTCACAATTCTGAACTTAATTATGTGGTGCAAGTCCTTCTGGTGGGTGTTTCTTGGTGTAAGCTAACCAAGCCAGGACAACTTCTGTGACCCAGCTTTCGAATTCAGGCCTGGAGAGTGGACATTTGAGAACTTGGCAAAGGCATGAAGTTAAAAATCTTGTAAAACCTCAATTCTATCTGAAAGGAGTAATTCATAATTACTGTAATTTGAGAGTGCACACTGAAAGCTCATCTCTAGAAAGCCTCCAAATGTAGAGGCAGCATGAGCAGAAAAGCAAATAAATTTATTCAAAGCAATGTCAAAAAGATCATTCTCCTCACTCATTGCATTGGCCACACCCTCATCTTTTTGTCCCACAATTGACCTCCCTTTCCTCCTCGCACCATACATAAGCTACTTCTCCCTGCTTCATGAGCTCTCTGGTCAGTCCCCACCTGCTCTGAATCTGTTGCCACTAATTGAATTTTTGGTTGCCTCCTTGGCCACTAATTGGCTTTTTGAGGAAGTCTCTTTGCAGTTTGGGGGAGGCGTTTTTCAAATGTACCAAATACCAAGTACAGCTTCTCCCTTTACCTTCTAACCTAACCCTCTGTAAAACTGTCATGGGCAGATGCTTAGACAGAGCTGAACAACCACAAAAGCCAAGACAGCTTCCCACTTTGGCCACGGCAGTCTCCTGCCTTTCCACAAATACAGTGATCAGCTTGCTACGCAATATAAAAAGTGTAGGCGAGTACATTTAGAGGAAAAAAAAAGAATGTAGCAGAGTTCTGGGCACAGATTAATCAGAGGCGATCCTCTTCTGTATCAAAGGAACAGACTTAGCACGTATGTTTACCTCCGCCTCTTAGTAGGCCATTGTAGCAGAGGATTCTGCTTCCCTAGTGTGGTTGCCAACTTAGAGAATTTTTAGGTTGCGGACGATTGGTCTAATTGGTTGTAAAATAAACTATTTCAAAGACCTGGCACTCCTTACATCTGCCGCTTGTGGCCTAATGTGTTTGTGACGTATTTGCTGGTAGAGAAAAATGTTGCTGGACGGGTGTGCATTGGAAAGCTGTAAATTGTTTTTCCCTTTCTTTTGTTTCTGTTTATCTTGGTTTGCAAATATTAAACAGGCGTCATTCTCAATATGGACAAATGTGCTGCAAAATGCCACTCGGCTGAGGAGATCGCAGCTGCTCTTCACAATTATTAAAAGCACATGCAGAGGAATGAATGGCACAGCTCATTTTCATTTTCAGAATGAAGGTTTGCAGCAGATCATGAGCCCAAGTGAGTAGAGGTTTAGGTAGCAGAAATGCTGATACACTTGGCTACATAGAGCCAAATCTCCACAGGTGAGGAGGGTTATAGATTGGCACGATCATCAAAGTAATAACCTGCGTGTCTGAGAGAGCACCTGTTAAATGCCATGTAGCCCAGTTCTAGTTACACCATTGACAAGAGTGGAGTTTCTTGTATGTTTGAGTTAGCCTGAAGAGAGAATATGTCCATACAGGTCATGGATGAGCATGAGCTGTGGGTGTGTTGGTGAAGAGAGACTTTTCTCTCCCTCTGCTCATAGAATCATCGAATCATCCAGGTTGGAAAAGACCCTTGGGATCATCGAGTCCAACCATCAACCCTACTCGACAAAGTTCTCCCCTAAACCATAGCCCCCAACACCACATCTAAACTCCCCTGAAACACCTCCAGGGATGGTGACTCCACCACCTCCCTGGGCAGCCTATCCCAGTACCTGACTACTCTTTCCATGAACAATTTTCTCCTAATATCCAGTCTAAACCTACCCTGGTGCAGCTTGAAGCCATTCCCTATTGTTCCATCCTCCTGTAAGGGCTGGAACTCCTTCCCCCCCTGCCCCCCCTTTTTTTTAAAGCCAGCGGAAATGCAAGCAATTCTGTGAAGAAGGCCAAAACAGCTTTAGAAGAGGAGCAGAAATAAGGGAGGACAAGGAAAGATGTTGCTGAATTACCAGCCTCCACTCCTACAATTTCTTTTTAACAGCCTCCCTGTGAGAAAGGAAATTGGTAATTAACATCTGACTCAAATCCAGCACTTTCAGGAGCCTTTACCCATATCCAAAAGCACGTAACCTGGGACAAAATTGTAGCCATTGGTTAGAATGCTGTTCAGAGCTGCATCAGTAGGTAGAGTTATACACCCTGCTCTCTGAAAATCCTGGCCTTAATGCCAGGAGAGTCCCATGGCTTCCACAGTGCGACAAGAGCCCAGGCAACGCATACCTGTTGTGCCAGTTCAGCCATCACCATTTGATGCTGCCATCAGTTGCCTGATCACACAGGCCAACACTGAACTCAGCAACATCCCCTCAGAAGTCTTCTTTCAGACAGTCCTGCCACAGGTTCCTGTGGGCCCAGCTCCTCCACTGCCCACTGGGGTGCCAGCATCGCCTGCTGGACAAAACTGACAGAGATGGCTCCTCAGTGGCCCTTCACATGGAAGGACACTACCCAGAGAGCTCAGCAAGGTACAACCAGCCCCAGCAGAACCCACACCCAACAGGAAGCTCTTCCAATTGATCAGCTCCAGGTTAATATAATCCTGGCCTTCCAACCATGACCACCTGGGTGAGGGTGGAGACATAGAGCCACAGGTGGGCCAGGTTCTGCCTCTGGAACATGAAGCCAATAAGAAAACCAAAACATTCTGCTAGGTTGTGACTCATTCACAGGTCAGCTCCAACTTGGGGCCCTCAGCTTGGGCCCCAGCATTTCTATACCCATCCCACTCAAAGCCCCAAACAGTAGGTGAGGATACTCAGGCTGTTCCTCCCACCGCAAGGCACAGCTGGACCACGCACTTGGATGGGGAACCTGCCCTGTCTCTGTACACATTGGTGCTCCACACCTTGCTCACTGGGTGTCTCTGGGCAGGGAGTTTGGGTTGTTTTGTTGTTTAGGGAATCAGAGTATTTGTTCAGCTGCATGTCACAAAGGACACATTTGGGTTGGCTTAATGGTGCAGCAGGATCTATAAATTTCCTTTCTTTTGTCAGTTTGTGTGTGCAGGAGGGACCACTGGTGTCTACCAGAGCCATTCGTAAGCATTTTTTTTCTCCTTTTGTCCTATCAATTATTTATGAATGTAAAGCAGTTTAAGCACGGCCAAATATCCAAAACCTCTGACACCATCCAATGGATGAAGTAAATATTTCTATACCTTATAAAATCAAGGGCGTCCCAGGTCTTTTGTAGTTAACTAGGTAGCAATACTCCCTTTTTGTGCTTCCTGCAATACTTTTGTTCCTAAATGGGTCATCTTCAGGAATATTTCCAGTGGAGGCTTCACGGCTTCCTGTAGAGGCAAAGTCTTCCTTCTGCTTACAGAGGCTTCATTGGTTACAGGGCTACAGCACCCTCAGGGGAGCTACACAACCATCATTTCATAGCCTTGAAGAAAGATGATTTGGATGCGTTTTTCTAGAAACGTCTCAAGCCCCAGCCAGCCACTTAGGGCCAAATGCTGCTCTGAGGTTACAGAGACATGACTGCAAGTGTGCAAGTCGGTATTTCTCCCAGCAAGCTAAATCCATCGTTGGATGCCATACGTGCCAGAGATCTGTGGGGGTGTGGAGATCAGTTGTTACATGAAAATAAATCAGAATCAATAACAAGCAGATAATGAAATGGTCATCTCCAGGCTGTCTGCAACAGGCATTATCTTAGTTATGTTTCAAACCACTTGCTAGGTAGGGCTGGCTTACTCCAGCTCTCCCTACAGTCTGCAGAGAGAAAGAAGAGGATGGCAGGAGACCCGGTATAGTTCATGCCTTATTTAAATGTCCCAGTTGCTTCTGGGAAGCTTTAAGCTTTCTCCACTCAAATCCTTGGACCATCCAAACATCATCCAACCAAATTCTCACCACTCTGCAGGTCGGTTTCCTAGCTCAGACATGGTACCATGTGAACAGATTGCATGTTGATTGTGCCAAGAGCCGGGTGATGTGAATAGCAGAGCACATGCACCCCTTTTTTTTGACCTTAGGTACCAAAGTGGTTGGGTGCCACATTAGATACCTAGAGCAGGTGGTCTCACCACAGCCCAAAACATTTCTAAAAAGTGAGCAGCCTTTGTAATGGGAACACCACGTACAAACACCAGAAGCTGCTTGCCTTTCCCAGAGGAACCACTGGAAGCTGTTGGCTGCACTATTCCCCTTCCAAACTGAGCAGGATTTGGGCAGCACAGTCCTCACCAGACACTGGTGTTCCCAAAGCCATCGTGCCTTCACACAGCATTGCCTCATGGCCGTGTTTGTGTGGTACGCTCCTTTGCTCTCACTTATCATTCTGCATCATCTTCACCGAAGATCTTTCTTGCACAGACTGGAGTTATTCCAGTAAGCTGGGTTTCATTGTCTCGCTTGCAGATTTTGTGGACAATTATTCACAGGGAAAATATTTATCTTGTTTTTCCCAATCTCATTTCTACACCTGCCAAATGGCCTCACCCTTTCCAGCTCCTTCAAATGCCCGTGAAGATCCCATTGTATCATTTCAGTCCATTTCGTCAGCTGAAGAATGTATTGGATTGGGCAGGTCTGGATTTACTGCCAACTATGACAGCTTATTTGAGTGTCTGCTAGTATCCCTGGGACAATGTAATGTTCTGAGCTTAACCAGAATGGCATCAGACTTCTGGCGGAACTCCATCATGGCCAGTGTCATTATTAGCAAAAAAGATTTACTCCATAACGACCAACTGCACTTGGTTTGTGCAGTGAATTCGTACATTTGTGATGGCAAGTCCTAATCACAATATTTCTCTGGGAAACCACCAGCCCCTGAAAGAAAGTGAGAAAGTTGACGTCTCAAGTTTGTTCAAAAATACTTGACCCCCATCATGGCTGTAGGGAAAGAAACGTTGTGAACATTTAGGCAATGTGTATTGTGGCTTCGGAAACCTCGTAGTGAATAACTGTTGGATTCTTTTCACGGTTTTCTTTCTTAAATCTCCCGAATTGTTTTTTTAAGCCGATCTCATGATTTTGTCGTCCAACTCTTGCATTTTAAACCCCGAGGGTTTACAATAATACATGTCACGAATTTCATGGCTTATTTTAAAACAGGTTTTATAAACTAGGGATCTTAGGCCAGCTGCCAAATATTAGGAATATATGGTTATTCCTTGATAAAAACTTGCTGCCACTGAGGAAGATTTATGGTTGCAACAAGATAGGAACTGAGAGGGTTTTAAGTCCAGCCCATGCAATAACAGAATTTATGTGCAGTTTCCTCCTCTTTGAGCAGTGATTAGAGTAGGAATGTGATGTGTTTGAACCAGCTGGTGCAAACTGTGCTTGTGGGAGTTCCTTATTTGACATGACTGGGACTAGTTATGACCTTCAGCTAGAGATTGCAGCTGATTCCCCTGGGAACTGAACGAGGCTCTATGGTCTAATCAGCCCCCTCAGTTGTGGTGCTACTGTTTCCCACATGCCTTAAGGATGTTGAGCCTCTTTGGTACCTACTGACTATGACCTGAGCTGCCCAGCACCTCTGAGAGGCCACGTGGGGATTTTGTACATGAAAGTACGAAAAAAAAGAGCCTAGGCCATACTTTGACTGGCCAAGGGGCACGAAGCACTTTGGGTCATTGTGGCTCTCTGGGTGTAGCAGTTCCCAGAACGGCTCAGAGGGAAAGGAGCTGAGCCAACGAGAGTGGAAAAGCCAAGAGGGCTCCAGAGGGAAGGGTCTGGTTTCCAAACCCGTGTCCTGGGATGGTGGTACAAAAAGGCAAGGGGGCTGATCTGAAGGAGAGACCAAATGGCATAAATTAAACATGATCCATCCTTATAACACATGGGGTGGATTCTTGGGAGAAGCTGACGAAGCAAAAACTGTGAATGGATCGAAGTGAAGCCTTGACTTGTTTACGGAGAAGAGAATTGGTGAGGATGTTGAAAACACGAGAAGGTGAGCTTCCAATCGACTGAAAAAGGGGGAGGCTTGCTGGTCCAGCAGCCTGGCCCTGATTCCAAATGTGTCTTGTGCGTTGAGCAAAGCAAGGCAGCTGGGGGGGGGGAGAAAAAGCAAGCTACAAGAAGGACGTGTCTGGAGGGATGTGCATGAGGGAAAGGAGGTAGTGACCTGTCTTCTCAGCTGACTCCCGAGCCGTGTTGGAAGGCACCTGGAGACTTCCCAGGTGGTGTTCTGGAAGCCAGACTATCCTTTTACTGCCTTTAGCTTTTTCCCTTTTTCTTATACTTGACTCCTGCCCCTCTATATCAGGCTACTGGTTCTGCAGGAGCGAGGGACTCTGGCTGCACTATTCCCAGCTTGGCAAATCTGCTGGCTGGCTGTTCCTGTTGTCCCAGGTGAGCAGGAAGGCAGGAGTAGAAGGAAAGAAGGATTTTGGTGGCAGGGACAAGAAGGAGCATCAGGGAAGGAAAGGAAAAAAAACCTGCATCTGAAATACGAGAAAAGCCCAAGAAAGCATAGCCACGTGAAGAGAGTATTTTGTCTTCGGCACAGTACGCATCTGCTTGAAGTCTAATGGAGAGGAAATCTCTGAGCAGCATTATAAACACACCCCAGTTGTACACACACACATAAATGGCTCAGGTTTCACTCCTGCGGATTATTATTGTATCACCGCAACCTTGAACTATATTTATAGTCTCGTAAGCTGCCGAACTGCAGACCTGCTCCTTGTTTTTTCCTGGTGGCGTGGCCTGGAGGGTTGACCGCAGCTGAAAGCATCGGTGGAGGACATTGGAGTGTGGCCGCTCGCTCTCTGTGTGGCCGTGAGCAGCTCCTTGGCTCTCCGTGCCTCAGTTTCCCCACTGATAACTGCAGGAAGGGTTGTTATTCCCGAGGCAGTTGTAAGCACTTTATTAGAGCTTCTTGTACCTTCAGTGCTGAACAGCTGCTGGTGGTGGTTACCATAGCTGATTATACGTAGTAGCAAGAGCTTCTTGTGAGAACCCCTTCTTCAGCCTCTGGTGACTATGGGATAGAGCAGCAGAGGACTTTGGTGTAGGCGCTCTATGTGTGCCTGTGTCTTCGTGGAGCCAGTATGGCCCCATGTTCAGTGGGATTTCTGAAGAAACGCAGGCTTAAAAGGCTCCACTGCCTACAGAATGGTGTGTAAGATGCCAGAGCTGCATAGTTGAGGAAAACTTATTTTCATTCAGAGACAGACACTAGAGAAGATGAATTAGGTTAACCTTTCATTTTCCAGCTATGGGTCATAGTTAGAAGAAGGCAAGAAGGTGCCAAAGAGGGGAGCAAAGTAGATACCAGAGCTGTGGGTGCCCATGAACAGGAGCGCAGGTCTGGGGAGGTGATGGAAGACACCAGAGCTCGCTCTGGGGTGGGAGACTGTGCTGATGAGGCCACCTGCAGAGTTCCCTGCTTCTTATTTGCCCGGCACAGAGTTTTCTCACGTTTCATGTAACATGACCCTGTTGCCATCATCCCTGGCCCTCTGGACAGAGTCTTGTTTTGCCAAGGGTCATTTGATGTCTAAGGCCTGAAAGGTCACAACGTCGCATGATGTAACATCCAGCTCCCAGGCTGTCCTTTCTATCGCCAGCGCTCCTCACGCTCTTTTTTAGGTCTCCCTACTCCAAATATGAAGCCTTACAGAAGCCTGCTCTTCCTGTTCCTATAATAATTTTTATCAGGCTCGTGATGTGCAGTAGTGTCCTTTTCATAACTTCTATCTCTGGTGGCCACACAAAAGTGTTCACATGGTTAGATTATTACATATGGCTATGTTATCTTTTTTCTTCATCTTTTTTTTTGTAAACAAATAGCTAGCTGTGTTTTAATTTTCATTACCCTCAAAGCTTCTGTCACATCCCTAATGTTAGAGGCTACTCAGAAGTAGAGAGGACTTTCCTTTTTCAGCACATTCCTATCCTCCGCTGTGGAAGTCCGTGAGCCAAAAGATGATGTGATCCTGGCAGCCCAGCTTCAGTGTTGAAAGTGCTCATTGTGCAAAGGCTCTTTCCCCCTGGAGTCTTCTTGGTGCGCTCCACGAAATGATGAAATCAGAGATTATAACTCCGCAGCTAATTAGAATGATGATAACACCTTATCCTTGGTGGCTTGCCAGCTTGCCTGACTGCAGCAGCAGTCCCACCTTGGAGGATGGTCTCACTTCAATCTCCAGGTCTCTGAGTCCCATGATTACTCCAAAGGTGTAGGTCTCCCACCATGGACCATTGCACCCTGTGGCTAGAGTCCTGCAGCCTCCCTCCCTCTCTGAGATCCCTGTGTCAGGCCCAGCTAACTCCTGGTCCATGGCACACTCAGGGATTGCAGAGAAGACGAGAAGTTGTGAAGTTGCATTGCCATGAGAGGGAGGGCTTTAGGAGACACACAGACTGCACAGCCCTTCCCCAGTCACTGGAGCTACTGTGGCTCCTCCTCGGTCACATCCTGTATTTGATGTCTAGATCTGCACCAAGAGGAAGAAAAAAAGAGAGGTGTCCCTTTCAGGAGCGAAGAAGAGCTCGGAAAGATTAACACAGCCACTTCAGACCTAGGAGTCCAATAAAATACTTCCCTCCTCCTTTACTACTTGTTTAAAATCATAATAATAGTTAGTGCTTTTTGAGCCAATTCCTGATTGTAATTTTTGGGGCTGGGACGGGAGAGAGGAAAGGCTGAGTCATACTTTCTGAGTGCTCAGCTCTTCCATAATGCTTCATCACCAGTGATCTTAAAGTGGTTTTGGCATATGAATGAGTTAAATTTCACCACTTCCTACTCAGGCCAGGAAAACCTTTGCTGAGTTCATTCACAGATGAAATGGAGAAAACCTTTAGGTCAGAGTTTTCCAACCTGGGTACTTGGTGTTAGATACTAAAACTAGAAATAGCATTAAAATGTAGTGGGTTTAAAGTGCATTTATCCATCATTCCACTGTCATAGTAACAAAGAATTACCTGGATTAATGTTGGATTTAACCAGACTGCTGAGTTCAATAGCCTACTTCTGATCTGGTAACACCAACAGCTCCTCTACCCCCACCAGAATTATCTGTGAAAGGCTGAAGAGGAGGCAGCTTTGCTATTTTCTGCTGAAGGGAGAACTTCTCATCATGCAAAGTAGCAGCATCCTCCCTTCTTCCCTCTCTTCTTCCCTTCCTCTGGTTTTCTGTGTCCAGGACCATGGCAAAAGCATTAGAGATGCTGGAGCCTTCAACACCTTCAGCTCCAGAAACATCTTGCATCAGGCTTTCACTTCTACTTCTACTGAAGACACTCTGACCCTGTCCAGGGACACCATCTGCACACAGAGATATGAGAGTTGCCATGACTCAACACAATGGTGGCTTGGACGCTGTTAGGCCAGTGGGAATCCATGTGAAACCAGCTGAAGTTAAGTGAGTTACCCTGACACCGTGCTGGGGTCAAGATCTGTGAGTGGACGCTCCAAGGAGCCTTAAACTGCCTGTGTAGCAGGCCTGGGTTATGCTCATCTGCTGATCTTCACGGAGCTGTCAAGGCTGCTCACCTTGGCTGGAGCATTCTGGAGAGCTGCCCCCATTTATTCACCTCCAGCTTCCCTTCCTGGACCTGCCCCAGCTCATCGGCAGGGGGGGAAGTAAAGGTGGCCCCTCAAAGACCATTGATTTCTGTGCTCAGTAGCTTCAGAGAAGTTAACTCTGGTTGTACAGGAACCAGACGCAAAGCTTTGGCTGGGTGCGACACCTCCCAAAGTTGCTGTGTTGGGTTCTTTCAGAGTGTGTCTTCCAGGCAGAGCTGCGCCAGCAGGATTTCTGTGACAGTGGCATATTACACGGAACGATGAGTATCCTCAGGGCTCTGGGCTAAAGTTTATTTTGCCTCTGTATCCTGACTGTCTGAGCAGCAAGGCTGGCTTAGCTCGTACATGTGACTTCACAGAAACATGGCAAAAGACAGAGATACCTTAAGCCAGTAAACGTTTCCAGATGGGGGCATTTCTGGTGAACTTTTTACTTCTGCCTCTAAATGAGGCACTGTTAGCTTTCTACAGAGATTGAAAAGATCTGAGCTGGAGGGTTAAGTGTGGTGGGACTCTTCCTTTCTTCCTTCCTTCCTTCCTTTCTTTTCTTTTTTTCTTTTTTTTCTTCCTTTTTTCTCCTTTTCTTTCTTCCTTTCTTCTTTCTTTTTTCTTTCTTTCTTTTTTCTTTCTTCCTTTTTTCCCTTTTCTTTCTTCCTTTTTTCTTCCTTCCTCTCTCTTTCTATCTTTCTTTCCTTTCCTTTTCTTTCTTTCCTTCTCTTTCTTCTCTTTCTCTTTCTTCCTTTCTTTCTTGTCTTTCTTTTTCTTTCTCTCTCTTTCTCTCTTTTCTTTCTTTTCTTTTTTCTTTNTCCTTTTTTCCTTTTCCTTTCTTCCTTTTTCTTCCTTTTTTCTTCCTTCCTCTCTCTTTCTATCTTTCTTTCCTTTCCTTTTCTCATTCCTTCTCTTTTTTCTCTTTCTCTTTCTTTCTTCCTTTCTTTCTTTCCTTGTCTTTCTTTTTCTTTCTCTCTCTTTCTCTCTTTTCTTTCTTTCCTTCTTTTTCTTTCCTTTTTTCTCTTTCTTTCTTTTCTTTCTCTCTTGCCTTCTTTCTCTTTTTTCCCTCTTTCCTTCATTTTCTTTCTCTCTCTTTCTTTTTATTTCTGAGTTTTTCTCCATTTTCCTCTCATCTGTCTCCTTCTTGTAAAACAAAGCCACTAAGAAAGGGATGCTGCTGGCTTAGAAAATACAGCTTAATACATTCCTAGAAGCCTGTAAGCAGAGAAAGAACAGGCAAAAGAGGGAGAGCAAGCAAGTTTTGACAGTAATAGCAGTGAGCCAGGGGAACATCTTGAAAGGGACTAGCCTTGTCTTAGGAAATTAAAAAGACATGTGTGTAGCCGTTAAAAAGCCTGCGAAAAGTGTCTATAGTTCTGAAGCAAGGCAGTCCTGCAGGAAGAAGTTTACAAGGGCTAGGACTAGTAGTATCCGTGACTTTAATCTGGTCTTGGAAATTATTAGTTCTAAGCATGCTGGAAGGAATTAAGAGCAAACAAGGATTTTCAGTTTAGAATTGGAGTCTTTGATGCTTTATGAAAGCAATTTGATTGCATCAAATAGGTCCCAGGGATAGGAACCGTAGTCCATAAATATCACCGATCTACATTGTTAAAAAAAAAAACTCAATCTGCACTTTTTTTTTCCCCCCTCCTCCTTCTTTTTGCAGTGCTAATATTCTTTGGACATAAGAGGCCTGCAGCTGAATCAGCAGGGAGATTGATTTCTCTCTCTCCCTTTAAAAAAGGGAAAGAAGGTCCCTTTGGGTCAGGGTTAAGGGTTTGGAAGGGGCCTAATGGGAAAGTTCATCTCGCAGCTGCCAGCAGTGTAGAGTACCAGGCCCGTGGATAACAACAGGATGTGGGTTTTGAGCGCTGTCAGCTCCTTCATGATATATTCCTTTTTAATTTTCTCCTTTTAAAATAATACACCAGCAAGGAACATTCTTTATTATCATAACAGAATCTCTGCTCCAGTGACTCGGAGATGTTCCTAATTGTTTTCAATCTGTCAGGAGCCCTTTTCTGTTTGCATTTCTGCAACCACTCAAGAGGTTGCTGTAAAGAAAACAAACAAACAAACAAACAATGGCCTGGGCTGACTCGGGGGCTTGGTGATGGGTTACTGAGCAGCCACCAGGCCAGAACTGGTTAGTGCGAACTCACCGATCAGCTCTGCAGCAGCCAATTTCAAGCTGTTGTTAGCAGTGGAAGTCACCACCCAGGCACAGTGACAGTCAGTGAGTTAAAAATAAACTCTAGTGATGGTGGAAGGCTGTTGTGCTGGTTCAGCCATCATCATTTGATGCTGCCATCAGTTGCCTGATCACACAGGCCAACACTGACCTCAGCAACATCCCCTCAGAAGTCTTCTTTCAGACAGTCCTGCCATAGGTTCCTGTAGGCCCAGCTCCTCCACTGCCCACTGTGGTGCCAGCATCATCTGCTGGACGCAATGGACAGAGACGGCTCCTCAGTGACCCCTCACATGGAAGGACACCACTGAGAGAGCTCAGCAAGGTGCAACCAGCCCCAACAGAAACCACACCCAACAGGAAGCTCCTCCAATTGATCAGCTCCTGGTTGATATAATCCTGGCCTTGCCCACCACCCCAACCATGACCACCTGGGTGAGGGCAGAGCCACAGGTGGGCCAGGTTCTGCCTCTGGAACATGAAGCCAATAAGAAAACCAAAACATTCTGCTAGGTTGTGACTCATTCACAGGTCAACTTCAACTTGGGGCCCACAACTCGGGCCCCAGCACTTCAAAGGTGCAGGATAAACACTCCATTCACCCAAGTGTGGAGATGGAAGGTGAAGGGGAAGAGTGCGTGCAGCTTTTTGCACCATCATCCTTGGAATGACAAATAGCAGTTCTCCCACAGAGAAAAACACATCTGATCTCACTTGTCACACTGTTTCATAAAAAGTGATCTCATTAATGTGAGAGCAAGATGATTTCTGGGAACAGTCTTGTCCTGTCTGGTTACTGCCTGACCTCCAAGAGCAGGCGATGCAGAGCAGCCTTACACCGCCATAGCTGCATCCTCAGCATGTCCTGCTGGTCTCGCTGCATGATGGAGGGGGAGTGGTGGGAGCAGAGGGGCTACAGGGAAGGCGGTGAAGAGGAGGCCCAGGGCCCCCCCCCGCAGATGTCTGCTGGCACGGCTGGGGCACACTGGCCGTGGGAGGAGTGCCGAGGAATTTTCCCAGCGTGTTCCCTGCGTGTGTGGGTGTTGCCTCCCACCACGGAGCTGGCGTCCTGTTACGACTCTCATATGACAGCACGAATTGTGGGCCTCCACCTCGGAGGGAGTCCCTGTTGGGCTGCAGGCTGTAGGAGACAGGTCCTACCTTGAAGAGCTGTGGAGCTAAGGTGGCAGGAAGAGCTGCGCTGTACTGCTGGCAAGCTGAAGGCAGGATTCATGTTGCCCACTAGAAATGCTCCTTAGTTGTCAAGCCTGTCCCTCTGTTTTAGTGGTATAGTGACCAGTGGTCTATCTGCAGACAGTTTGGGTCGCTTCTTGAACTTGGTGATAAGATGCAGTGGTCATGATGCCTGTGGCCCAAAGCCTTAGAGAAACCTGAATCCTGACCTGGTGGACTTTGAAGGCAACCAGAAAAAACAGAAGGGCTGTGGATCAAGTCCATCAAGACTTGTTCAGGATCATCGAGGGTACCAACCTCCTCGATCACAGCTCAGTGCTGTAACCACATGTTTTCCCGGGACTGTCGTCCTGTGGCTCTCCCTTGCCATCAGGGCTCCAGATGTCTCTCAGTGCAGAAGGAGCTCAAGAAGAGTCAGGGTTTGGCTTTGTGTGCGTAAACAAAAAAAAAGCAGAACCACAAAAACTGCCTATCAGTATGTTTGGAAGGCACACATCACCCTGGCATGTGGGGTGCCCCGAACTGCTGTGAGCTACCAGCACTGAGAAGCCCACACAAAAACTCAGGAGCTCTGACCACACCTGGAGAAAAGTCTGGGTGAAGAGTGGGTCAGTGCAGAGTACCCAGAGCCAAGAGCCTGAGTCATACCTTTGTTATGAAGGGCCTGTGTTGGAAAGGGCTTACCCTGCTGGTTTGGAAGTCATGTCTCCTTCTGCTCTGTCAGACTTACTGTAGGAGTCCACAGCTGGTCTGAGGACTCAGGGATGGACCTTAGCCTTGAGCAGATAATGATGTTTCCCTGACAGAGCTCGGGAAGCCCTGAGGCTGAAGAGTCCCAGGGAGTGAAGGAGCTAAGAGGCCTAACGAGCAAATTCCACAGAACAGCAACCTGGCAAGAAGTCAGTGGACATAGTAGGAAGAACAACAAGAACATCAGCCAATTAGCATGTGTAGGGAGAATGGACTGAGCTATCCTACAATAACGAGAGCTTGAAGAATATGTACTACCAATTAGAAATTGTTACTAGGTAAATGATGTGCACAATGTAACCAATAGTGGAATAGCTTGTACTGCGTGCTATGCCAAAGAGATTATAAAAAAGCGATGTTTTACTAAATAAACGGCTTTCACTTGATCACATTGATCATGGCGTGATTGACCCGAGCTCCTGCAACTTCCTACACGTGCTTTAGGCACATCCTTCAGCTCTCTTTGGTTGCTGATCCCCTGTGTAGAATGGAGGTGTTGCCTTCCTCTTCCTCATCAGGGAGCTGTCAAAGATGGCCTGTTTCAAATCTGCAGGGGCTCTAGTGGTTGCTCATGCAAGTAACTTTAAAAACTTCAGCTTGGAGCAGACCATCTTTGGGACCCCTTCTTGGTCACACTAGAATCATAGAATCGTCAGGGTTGGAAGGGACCTCAAAGATCATCTAGGTCCAACCCCCCTGCCATGGCAGGGACACCTCCCACTACATCAGGTTGCTCAGAGCCCCATCCAGCCTGGCCTTAAAAACCGCCAGGGATGGGGCTTCCACCACCTCTCTGGGCAGCCTGTGCCAGCGTCTCACCAGCCTCATGGGGAAGAACTTCTTCCTAACGTCTCATCTGAATCTACCCACCTCTAGTTTTGATACATTCCCCCTAGTCCTACCACTGCCTGACATCCTAAAAAGTCGCTCCCCAGCTTTCTTGTAGGCCCCCTTCAGATACTGGAAGGCCACAAGAAGGTCTCCTCAGAGCCTTCTCTTCTCCAGACTGAATAACCCCAACTCTCTCAGTCTGTCTTCATAGGAGAGGTGCTCCAGCCCTCTGATCATCCTTGTGGCCCTTCTTTGGACATGTTCCAGCACGTCCATATCTTTCTTGAAATGGGGGCTCCAGAACTGGGCGCAGGAGCTCCAGGTGGGGTCTCATGAGAGTGGAGTCGAGGGGGAGAACCACCTCCCTCAACCTGCTGGCTATGCTTCTCTTGATGCAGCTCAGGATACGATTGGCTTTCTGGGCTGCAAGTGTCCACTGACGGCTCATGTTGAGCTTCTTCTCCACCAGGACCCCAAGTTCTTTTCTTCAGGGCTGCTCTCATGCCAGTCACTGCCCAGCCTCTGTCAGTTCTTGGAATTGCCCTGACCCAGATGCAGGACCTTGTACTTGGTCTTGTTGAACTTCCTGAGGTTGGCATGGGCCCACCTCTCCAGCCTGCCAAGGTCCCTCTGGATGGCATCCTTTCCCTCCAGTATGTGAGCTGCACCACACAGCTTGGCGTCAACCACAAACTTGCTGAGGGTGCTCTCAATGCCGCTGTCCATGTTGCCAACGAAGATGATGGGAGACAGACCCTTGGCTTAGCCTGGCTTGTCAGGAGTGTTGTCACTACTACTCCGTATCCTCCCCATGCTCCTTGACCGCCTTTGCTCTCTGCAGCAGCGTATGAAGGTGCACAGCATGGCTGCGGGCAGCAGAGGAGCAAGCAAGCCCTGGAACAAGACAGAAAGTATGTTCTCATGCAAACCTCATTAATAATGGAGAGTGAGGGAAGAGGATTGCTAAATATAAATGCTGTTTCTTGTTGGAAAGAGGGGGAATGCACCACACTGCTGCTAAGAGGGAATGTGGAAGGCGAAGCCTTTCAGAGTTTACATCACTCCCCCATTAAAAAAAAAAAAAAAAGGCTATTTCACAATACCACAAGATTTAGTTACCACAAGATTTAGCCAGGCAGTGAGGTGACAAATATCACTAATAAAGAAACAAAGACACCCCTTGTATATTGAGATTTTTACTATCTCAGTCTTTTTTCTTTTTTTTTTTTTCTGCTTCAGTTCAAAGTCTCCAATTTTCTTTCTTACTGCTGGCACTCCAGAGATTCACATTTGTGCTGGAAGGATAAGGCATTTTCTCAGGTCAGGCAAACGTGGCCCACATAGCAGTGCTCAGGAAACGCGTGCCTCTTGGAGACGTACTGCCAGAAGTGCCTGTGGCTTAGCAAGTAATTCATTATTCAGGGCCGTTGGGCTACTCTCTGGCCCAGCAGTTCAGCCAAGTGTTTTAAAGATGCAGGTAATTGTAAGTACAGAGTACAAGTTCCCCTGCCCATAAGTCTCTGCCATAACATGACATAAGGACCTCCTAAGATTGCAGCCCACACGTTCTTTCTCTTTTCTGCTGGTCATGAATCTCAGAAATGCATACGAAATTGATTTCCTTGTCCTGACATTGTTTTCAGATGACTCTTCTGTTTTCTTCTGCTTGGTTTTTTGGCAATCTCAGGGGCTCAGGAGCTATGGGGCAGATAATTCAGAGCTTCTCTGACTGTTTCAGTGCTGAAGTTGCCAAGTGCTTGCTCCTCTGCTTTTATCAGTTGTGGATGCACCAAGGAGGTTGCAAAGAGTGGGGGCATCAGGGTGGTAAAACTCGATGGGAGAACTAAGTGCAAGAAACACAAGGATTAAATAAAACACAAGAATTAAATCAGACACAAGACCCTTTTGAGCTTCCATAGAACCGAGGGCAGAACTTGGATGCTAAACCTGCTAGTCCTCTGAAGCGTTGTGGGTTTTTCTGACTACAAAGTCCAGAAAGGGAACACGGAAGAGTTGATTGCTTTACTACACACTGCGCCTCTGAACAGCAAACTTCCCAAACAGTAAAACTCCCCCAGCAGCTCTCCCTTCGCCTGCGAACAGCGAGCTTACATGCAGGGAGGGGGGGAAAAAAATGCAGCCACATTCCTTTCACACTCCCACTCGCCTCTGAGGTTCTTCCACTTCCTTCCTATGGCTTTTTTTAGAACCGTGGTGTTTTTCTCACGTCCGGCAACAAAGGATGTTTTGTGCTGCCGCTGAGGTTGTTGGTTGTTTTTTGTTGTGTTTTTTTTTTCTTTTTTCTTTTTGTTAACTTCAGATGCCGCTCTCATGTTTGAAAATATCGCTCTTGTTTGCATGGGAGCACAGCTTTTTCCTTTCTGATACCTTACAGGCGTTATCAATTGCTGGGAGTTTGTTTAGTCAGTTAAATCCTCCCGCCAGAGTCGACATTTCTATTTTTGTGCAAGCCTCTTATTGACTGGTTGAAAACCGCCCTGCTGCAGCCCCGAAGGCAGAATGAAATTCAGGAGGTTGCAGCAATTTCTCTGTCCTGTTACTGAATAAGAAACGGAAGCTCTCCAGAATTACCACGGCGCAGCTGAGAGCAGAGCACGGTGCATAAATTGGTCTGTAAAATCATAGAATCATAGGATTATAGAATGTTAGGGGTTGGAAGGGACCTCTGGAGATACACAGGAACGCATCCAGACGGGTCTTGAAAGTCTCCAGAGAAGGAGACTCCACAACCTCTCTGCATAGCTCATAAAACCCACAAAACTCTTGTGATGTTCCCAGTGAAAAAAAAATCTAATGAGGAGACAAGGGAGGAGCGGATCAGTGACGGAATCATGGTCTCCAGCCCTGAAAGCCAGCTTTCCTGTTTTACGACGGTGTAACACCGTGAAATCAGAGCAGAGAAATGCATCCAGGATTAAACCGTTAGGATTTGATATATTCCTGTCCCCAGTCCCTGTAGCTGAATCTTTGTCATGGTGATAAATTGACTGTGGTCACACACGTTGACATGACTCAC
The DNA here is from genome assembly GCA_013400335.1 of Eurystomus gularis. Lineage (NCBI taxonomy): Eukaryota > Metazoa > Chordata > Aves > Coraciiformes > Coraciidae > Eurystomus > Eurystomus gularis. The sequence goes on from VZZY01013553.1 coordinate 57,278, forward strand.
TTGGAGAAGTGAAACTCCAACCATCAGCCATGGCGGTGTCAGGGACCCTGGATATTGGATATTCAGGCGTTCGGGGTTTCCAATTTATTATAATTTGTAGGCCGCTGGACAAGGTGGGGGGGAAAGCCCATAGACAGCCTGGAATTCTATCATAAATCTCCAAAAGCCCTAACATAATCTTGAAGACTACCTTCAGTTCCTCCGACAGGGAGCGTGAGTAATACAGCGAGCCTGATTCTGACCTTCTGCTCAGCAGCGCTGCACGGGTATTAGTACACTCTTGGGTTTGGCGTCTCCAGGAATTGGTGCATAAAGCGTCTTGGAAAGGAGATACTCAGCTCTGTGAAAAAATGCAAGGACTGCTGTCTTGGTGCCTGCTTCATCTCAGTAGTCAGGGTGAGGCAAAAAGAGGATGAGGGGCCCCGAGTCTCCTCTTCCTGGTGTGGGAATCCCTCCTGGTGTGTGCAGATGGGTGTAGAGCGAGGGACCACATGCTGGCACGCTGGGGACATCCTCTCTACTGCATGTGACTTAGGAACAGGTGTAGCCATCTTCCTTGCTGGGATTTTTCCAGATTTCAGAGCAATACCAATGCCAGCCCTCCAAAATTGTCAGCAGAATTGAGGAGCCTGCTGGAACTCTTACAAAAGGCACCCTGATTAAGAGAACTATTTGATGGATACTCTGGTGGCACGCCTGGCTTCCTGTCCCTGCTGCCAGGTTTCCCAGAAAGAAAGGAGGAGTTCTCTCCCTTTGTATTGCAGAAGCCTTGCGAGAGCCCTGGAGCCCGCTCTGGTTGGTGTGAGCTGTTGGGCATGCTCTGGGGAATCGTAGAACAAATGGGGGACCAGTGGCCTGCAGACCAGGGATGTCTCTCAGACCTCCTGACAGCTCGGCTGTGACTCTGTTGCCCATCTTCCCGCCTAATGCTGGTCTGAGTAGAGGGAGAAATGTCGGATCTGGGTGGCTTGAGTTACCCCTTGAGTACCACTCTTGCTCTGAAAGGCTAGCTCCAGGAACTCACGCTGCAGGGCCATCCATCCCTCCTTTTCTGCTAGATCACTCCTCCCTGGCCTCCCAGAAAGCAACACGTCCTGATCCACAGGCATCCCAGCACCCCAGGGCTGAGACAAACACCTGGAAGCTGCTTCACGCTAAGATGCCAGGCAGCGAACTAGGAAGCCCGAGGCACGTTTGCTGGTTTTCTCTGTGCAGTTCTGCTTCCAAGGGCTGTGACTCCAAGGGTGGTAATACCTTAAACAGCCACAGCTGTTTCCCAAAAGTGAGTCAGTCTTCCATGGGGTTTGGCTGACATGGGCTAACAAACCTGATTTAACCTCAGACTTTTCTTTGGTGCAGGTACAGCCGCTTGCAGCAGCTTCCAGAAAGGCAGTTCAGCTACCGAGCAGCAGGGTGAGAACACCACCAGCTGAAATGTGGGGTCAGCTGGATGTCCAGGGTGGTTTTGTCACGGCAGTGGGGCATGCTTTAACAGCCCAATCCAAAGCCCCGCCTGGCTTTTTTGTAACCCAGCCAGATCCAGATCCCCGAGCCATCAGCTGATGGTTTCTAACCCAGGAGGCACCATGGCTTCTGCCGAGCCCATGCCCAGCGGGAGGAGGTGATAGCCCATGGTCGTAGCCAGCGTGCTGCAGGGCAGCGAGGGCAGTGCTCATCCGGGCAGAGGAACTCAGCTTTATTAATGTAGCCTGGGACAACAGCCTGCTAGTCTGTGGTCAGCTCTCTTTGCAAGTCAAGATAAATTTAAAAGAAAGTAAGCAAAGCTCACTAGTGTTTTACCTTCTAGGACAGCAATACCCTTAACTGCCTGCCCAAGTAGCACTTTCAATAAACAGCAACGGGGAGGGAGATGCTGTGAAGGCTTTAACCTTGCTCCTGCTCCAGGTTTAGTAAAGTCAAGCAGGTGTTGCTCTGACACCAGCTGGGACCTGTGCTGCTTCCCCACCGCTGGGACATTTCCCAGATCAGGAGTGTGATGCCTTCACAGCCCTCAAGTGGAGTCTGGCACAAAGAGGGGAAGTGCACCTGCTTTGCCCCTTCCAGTAAATGTGATTTATGGGCAGGAAGGCTTCACCTTTGAAGGCCAGCAAGGGTGGTGGGGCAGAGCTCTGGCTAGCCCAGCCAAGGCAGCACCCAGGGCTGTGGTGCTCCAGGCCTACGGCTGCGGCAAAAGGGAGTTTGGAGTTTTGTGAGACTTGGCGGATCTGCACGAAAGCCCAGAGGAACTGCGCTCAGGAGAGCAATAGAATCATCGAATCACAGAATCATCCAGGCTGGAAAAGACCCTTGGGATCATCGAGTCCAACCATCAACCCTACTCTACAATGTTCTCCCCTAACCCATATCCCGCAACCCTGCATCTAAACGGTGTCCAGTGCAGCCCCTAGATCTACTCTATGAACTCCAAACAACCTCTGGCTAAATTTCTGCCGAAAACTGGGTCTTTTCACGCCTATGATAACTGCACTTGACAGCCAAACAGAGGGCCTTTCATATTTAAAAATAGAAAAAGCAATTAATGACTGGAGTCAACATAAGCCGGGAGCTGGCACACTAGCAGAGCAGTGTCTGTAGCAGAGGCCACAGTGGCTTTAGAGCCCGTCAGCCCAAGGACCTCCCTGGCCTTTGGGATGCAAAGCTGTTCAAACAATGGGCGCAAAGCAGATTGATGCCCGCAATGGGGGCAGCAAGAAGTGAAGGCAGCCTCTGGAACCACCCCCAAAGAGCTTGATGGAGTCTGTGCTACTTTGTTAAACCCAGCCTAGCTCAGCGTTTGGGCATAGCCAGGCCGAAATGCTCATGTGTCTCTGATTTTCTCTTCTCCAGGGGCTGTGTGTAGCAAGTGCCTGTGTGTCAGAGGCAAGAGTTGGTGATACCAACAAATACCAGTTGTGAGGTTACCAGGCAAGCCCTGAGAGCCAGCGACACTGCCTTCTTCTCTTCCCCATAGCTGGTTTGGTGTGGGATGAAGCATTGCATACCAAAGCCACGCTTATCTTCTTCTACCTGAGACAGACCATGGTGTGAAATGATGATGGGACTTAGGGACTCCTGGCTAGGTTGCACACAGGGTCTCAGTACTGTTTGACCTTTGGTTGGCTCTGAGTCCTTTGGACATGGGTGAATGGAGAGGAGAAGGCTGAGAGGGGATCTGATCAGTGTTTATCAATATCTGAAGGGTGGGTATCAGGAAGATGAAGTGATCAGTCTCTTTCAGTGGTGCCCAGAGATAGGACAAGGGGACATGGGCACAAACTGGAGCACAGGAAGTTCCACCTCAATGTGAGGAGAAACTTATTTACTGTAAGAGTGATGGAGCCCAGGAACAGGCTGCCCAGAGAGGTTATGGAGTCTCCTTCTCTGGAGACTTTCAAGACCCATCTGGACACGTTCCTGTGTAACCTTGCCTAGATGAACCTGCTTTGGCAGTGGGGTTGGACTAGATGATCTCCAGAGGTCCCTTCCAGCCCCTGCCATTCTGTGATTCTGGAAATGCCCCGGAAGGGAGCTTTCCTCATCCTCCAGAAAAATCCAGCTTTTTTTTTTTTTCTATAAAGCCCAGTTCTTGCCACTTGCTGTCTTCTTTGGTTAGCAACTCAGAGAGATAATGAAAGTCAGCTGCCTTGAACAGTTCATTTTCTGCCGCAAGATAACTTGCACATGACCTACCCTGTTGATGTTTGGTGAGCCTAAACCGAGTGGAGAAATGAAAGGAGAAGCAGGTCCCGAGCTGGAGGAGACTGTGGCTGGGAAACCAGGGTGGTGCTGCAACGTGAGCCGAGGAAAGACCTTTGAAGTGCAGTCTTTGGGCCGCTGCCTGGGCCCAAAGCAAACACTGCACAGGACTTCCACTTTGCTAACGATAATGAAAGCAGTTCCTGGAATGATTTTCTTGTCCTGAGAGCAGTTTGGTTGAAATATGTACAAATTACAAAAAAAATCGGTGGAGTCACCACCCCTGGAGGTGTTTAAAAAATGAGTGGATGTAACACTTGAGGCTGTGGTCTAATGGTTAGGGGAGATGTTGGCATGAAGGTTGGACTTGATGATCCTGGAGGTCCTTTCCAACCATAATGATTCTATGATTCTATGAAAGAGGAACTTTTCAGAGAGGCCCATTCCTTGGACCGGCTGTCCCCACAGCCTCCTTTCCCTGTCCAAATGGGTAATTCACAGCAAAGCCACGATTCAAGCGCACGGTGGCTGCTCTTTTAACATGATCCAAGGAATAATTACACAGAGTAGAATTCTCCAAACACAAAAAGCACGTATGATCCTCCCGGCGTGAGGAACGGGGCTGCTGTGTGTCTGCAGAAAGCTCCCATTTGTTCCTCAGACAGGCAGCCTCAGGTTGCAGCCAGGGATGGTCCCTGCCTGCCTCCATGAGCTCTTCCTCAGCTGCCTTCCCACTCTTCAAGCTCGCTCTCTGCTTTTGGGCCGGCCGAGCAGCAGGCGGATGTGGAGATCCTTTGTTTCTCTGTTTGTTCAGGGGCTGGAGGGGAGATTTCCCTAAAAAGCGACCACTGCTTGCTGAGTTTATCCTGGAATGGAAACTTTATTTATAGAAGCAACAGCAACAACAGGCACCCTGGGCCCTAGCAACAGTAAAAGTGAGCTCCACAATTCCTGATGGGAAACCATAGAATCATTCAGGTTGGAAAAGACCTCTAGGATCATCTAGTCCAACCTTGAAAGAGATGATGGGCGCAGATCTTCTGCACTTCAGCAGGAGGTTTTGTTCATCGTTTCCCTCTCTGTGCCTGTCCCCTATCTTCTGGGAGCTGAGAATCAGCAATCCAGCCTTTTCTTCTTCCACTGTACAGGTTTCTCTTCATCTCCCTTGGCAGTCAGTGTTGCATGGTGCCTCCAGGGAAGGTCATTGCAAAGTTCTGCAGCTGTAGGCAAGGGGCTGTGTCAGGTTGTGGGGTCACATGGTGGTGGGAGCCTTCCTAGGGGTCAAAAAGCTTTCTCTGGTTGCCTGAAGTCAGTGGGGCAGCACTGGGCCACCTGGGTGTTTGAGCAGTATGGGCCCAGTTGAAAATCACTGAGCCCTTTGACTCCAAGGCTTGTCTACCACATCCTTGGCTGTCATCCAAGCCCAAAGCCTCCACCCTGCAGGACTGCTGGGGGATCCGGCCACTGCACTCCAGCCTACCCGGACCACACAAGCTCAGGTCCATAGGAAATGCCTGGAGCTCCTCATGTTCACCCCATTGATAAAGCTCCCCTGAATTCCCTGCCAGAGTGCACACTTGCAAGGCAGCAGTACAAATGGTAGAGCAGTCTGCACCTTAACATCTACACGTGTCCTCTCTCATCCAAACTATGCCTGACATGTCCTCTCTCTTTTAATTCAGACAGTTAGGATGAGCATCTGGGGCCAAGACTGTCCATGTAATTAGAATCATAGAATCATAGAATGTTAGGGGTTGGAAGGGACCTCTGGAGATCATCAAGTCCAACCCCCCTGCCAAGCAGGACCATAGAATCTAGGGCAGGTCACACAGGAACGCATCCCAATGGGTCTTGAAAGTCTCCGGAGAAGGAGACTCCACAACCTCTCTGGGGAGCCTGTTCCAGTGCTCTGTCACCCTCCCAGGAAAGAAGTTCCTCCTCATGCTGAGGTGCAACTTCCTGTGCTCTAGCTTGCATCCATTGCCCCTTGTCCTATGGCAGGGCACAAATGAAAAGAGGTTGCCCCTTTCTTCTTGACACCCAGCCCTCATCTATTGATCCACATTCATTAGATTCCCTCTCAGGCTTCTCTTCTCCAGACTAAACAGCCCCAGGTCTCTGAACCTTTCCTCAGAAGGCAGGTGTTCTAGTCCCCTCATCATCATATAAAGCATGATGCTTTATATAATGATACGGAGTTCTGGAATGGCGTTGAACTCAAGCAAATACCCCTCTACACCTTGCTAAACGGAGTTTCGCTTTGCCAATGTACATAGTTGGCCCTATCCATTCATTTTATCTCCTCTTCATTTGGTCATTCCTCAAACTAGCCACCGGCTCAGACGAGTCCTCCCAAGGTGCTGTTGACTGCTGTTGACCACCACTGTGGTGGTCCACACTCTTATTGTCTTCATCAGTTTTACATATCTCTTTCCACATGTGACTGTAGATTCTCTGGGTTGTTTTTGTCAATAGGAGACAGATGGGAATTGGGTGTCAGGTTGCGATTCTGAAGCGTAGGAGCTTCATTGCCTTTTTTTAAATGCATGATATTCAATATCATTTAAAATGAAATTAGGTTCTGGCATTTAACAATTAGTAGACGCAAAATAGATATTCAACGGAGAGGCGGGGGGG
>VZZY01013553.1:64843-85217 GCA_013400335.1 Eurystomus gularis
ATTCCATTCCATTCCATTCCATTCCAGGATCCTGTCCTAGTTCTGGCCAGGAGCAGATGCTGGAGAAAAAATGTATGACAACGGGCAAATATGGCACAGTCCTTTTCCTGATGCAATCCCAGGGCTAGGAGCTCCTGAGCCAGAGATGGTACCTTGGTGTTTAGTAATTCCAAGTTTGTCTAACTGCTGTTTTAACTTCTGGCCTCTGAAACACCTGATGTCAATGAGCTCCACCATTTGATTTGCACTGCTTGGCAAAGTGCTTACTTTGGTTCGTGTGAAACCTGCTGCCTGCTAATTGCATTTGATGTCTTTTTTTAAATAAAAAAAAAAAATGGGGAGTGAGGAGAGGTGGGAGGCTTCAACTGCCAGGTCGCAGGTGCCTGGGTGCAGATCATGTGCAACTGGCCCATGCTTGACCTCACACGTTCACTGCCTGACTCAGCTCCTTGCCCTGCCACTGTCTGGTGGACTCCCATCTTCTCACCAGCAGCACCCAGCAGGCAAAGCCCCTGTGCAAGACCTCTTATTGCAGTTCAGCAGGGCAATGGGCAGCCACTCCTGCTCCCATCCTGGTTCACCCTATCTCTTACTGGTTTTCCTACCATAAGTTGATATTGCACCCCTTGGAGGCCCGATAATACAGAGGGCAGGAAAATGGGATGCTCAAGAAGTGCCTCAGCTTGAGTCAGCTGGAACAGAAAGATAGTGCAGATTTTAACTGGTTTACAGAAGCCCTCCAGGTACCTGTTAAAATCCTCTACCATGGTTGCATGGGCCACCATAGAAATCTTATCATGGCCATGTGGGGATGTGCAGCAGGAGCTCTGACAGCAACTGTCTGCTTATTTACTTACAGAAAATAATTTCTGCTCCTACATTCACCATCAGCTCCATTTTTTCTTCCGTAATTCATATCCCTGGAGGAGTTTCTTTTCTCATAAACTAGTAGAAACTACCCTGCTGATTTAGACCCCAAGGTTAAATATCCAAAGTTACGTAGTACCTCAATGTTTCCCTCCTTCAACGTCCCTGCTGCTTTTTGGAAGGATGCACTCCACCCCCAGGTTTCATACCATGTCCAAGGAATGCTCGTAAACCATAAGAGAATTCATTTGTGTTGGTACAAAATGCCATCAGATTAATCTGGCAACATACTCATGATGTGGACACATCTGGCAAAGCTCTGCCAGTACGGCAAAACCTCTTCCCACAGGCAAAACAAATTCCGTGAGTAGAAGGGTGGGTTTGTCACCACGACTGGGATGAGGGGAGAAATTCAGGGAGGAGTTGGAGCAAGCTCTTATCTCCATGATCTGGGAAAGAGGGTGGCTAGTGAGGTGGTAATGTTTGCTATTGATAGTATGCTACTAAGGGTAATAAAAACGAAAGTTGACTGCAAAGACTTGCAGAAGGCACTTGCTGTAGTTGGGAGTGAGGCAATAAAAGGGCAGACGAGATTGATTTAGATAAATGTGGAGTGTTTTGCATGGGAAAAACTTCTTAAGCGTAGATGCCAGTTGATAGATGGAGTTAGCGGTGTCTGTTCAGGAAGGAGATCCCAGAGTTGTCATAGCTTTGTGAAGACAGCAGCTTGTTCCTTGATAGCACCGCGAAACCCATCAAACATCAGGAACTATTGGGAAAAACGAGGAGCAGCAGAGCTGTACAAATTCACGAGGTCTGCCTTTCCCTCTGAGAAAGGCTATATCAGAAATAAAAAGGCACCAAATTTACAAAGATAACCAAAGTACAGGACAGTTTCTAGATGTTTGGGACTCCCTCTTCAGAAAAGCGAGTAAGTGTAAGGATACAAGAGGGGTGCTGACTAGCCGTGAATGCCCTCCCGCAAGTCAGCAGGAAACGATGTGGGCTGTGTCTTTCAGTACAAGACCTATGGGTTGTCCAACATGACGAGTTGGTGCTGGGCTCCAGGCAGGCAGAGGGAGCAGTTGCAGTCAGACTCATTGCTGCAGGATGCTGCACGTGCTGAAGATTTGCAAGGTAAAAAAAGCAATTAAACATATTTCTGGAAGAAAAAAGCCATGGACAGCTGTGAAATTCAAACACTCCAGCTCTGCCTCAGGAGATCTCTAAGCTACAAACAGCTGGCAGTTGGTGGAAAATACAAAGGATTTATTCCTATGTGTTTACCCCATTCCCATCCTCTTCCTCGGGTACCTGCTGTCAGCCCAAGCTGGAGATGGGACACTGGGACAGACTGACCTTTGGGCTGACCCACTATGGGAATTCTTAAGTTTGAGATAAGCCTGATTTCCATCACTTTTATTCAGATATAAGACTGGGATCATGAGGTGAAGGTGTATTGTAGTAAAGTATCAAAGTAAAAAGGAGGTTAGGCTGCAAGAAAAGCAGTCTGTTCTTCAAAAATAGTTATATTAAGATAAATTTTTTTTTAAAAAGCATACGGTGGAAAATTGGAAATGAAAAAAATGGTCATTTGAGCACTGGAAAAGCATCACGCAAGAATCCCTAATAATTTTCTGCTCCTGTCTGTCGTCAGCCTATTTCACCTGCGGTCTTTGCTTTCAGTCACTTGCAAGCAATGTCTCACATCTTGAAAGTTCACATGATGCAAAAAAACATGAAAATATGCTAATTGGACTGGCTCATTTTTTCCAGCTCCTTAGCATGGGGAAGCACACTTCAGATCCACTTCTTGCAAGATAGCCATCTGCCCCTGCCCTGACCACTTCAGTCAGAGTTCATAGAATCATGGAATCATTCAGGTTGGAAAAGACCTCTAGGATCATCTAGTCCAACCTTCTTCGAACATGTCCCTGACCCCTAGACCATGTCTCAAAGCGCCACATCTACCCGTTATCTCCAGGGATGGTGACTCTACCACCTCCCTTGGCAGCCTGTTCCAATGGCTAATCACTCTTTCAGTGAAGAACTTCTTCCTGATATCCAATCTAAACTTTCCCTGACACAACTTGAGGCCATTACCTCTTGTCCTTTCATTAGTTACCTGGGAGAAGGGACCAACACCAGCCTCACTGCAACCTCCTTAGAGGTAGCTGTAGAGAGCAATGAGGTCTCCCCTCAGCCTCCTCTTCTCCAGACTAAACAATCCCAGGTCCCTCAAGTGCTCCTCATATGACATGTTTTCCAGACCCCTCACCAGCTTGGTTGCCCTTCTCTGGACCCGTTCCAGCACCTCAATGTCCTTCTTGTCCTGTGGTGCCCAAAACTGGAGCAAAAGAGAGCGATTTTGCAGGCTCATGTAGTAGTACAATGGGGGTATTTCTGGCTCTTTCTACTACAGCTGCTTCTTCTCCAGCCCTAAACTTCCCAGCCTGATGCCTGGAGGGTTTACTGGGCTCTACTAAGGTTTGTTAAACAACTCTTAGGCTTCACCCCAGAGTTAGCTGCGTTTTGACACTGGGCAATGGATGGTCAACTTTAGAAGCTTACACCCAGAGTGCTTTCAGAACTACAGAGAGTAGATAAATAATTGCTAAGAAATAATTAGCAAAGAAAGAGGTTTACTTCAAAGTAGGGATTTAAAAAATTTACTGGGAGAGGAGTGTTCTTCCCTGTAGAAGCTTGTAAAGAAATGTGGAGTTGTTGATTGTGGGTTTGTGAGACGTTGAAGGACAGCAGGAAGGGGCTGCACAACTGATATCCATCACTTGCACAAACAGCTGACTAAATAGCCTGAATCTGAGATACCACCCAGTGATCATTGCAATGGAGAGGTTATAAAGGACTTGCTCTCAGTTCCTCTCTTTCATAGAATCATAGAATCATTCAGGTTGGAAAAGACCCTTGGGATCATCGAGTCCAACCATCAACTTCTACAAAGTTCTTCCCTAAAACATATCCCCCAGGATATAGTTTCTGGCCAGGAGGAGCTGCAGTGCTCCCAGGCTGATAAGGATCTCCAGAGGTCCCTCCCAACCCCGAACATTCTATGATTCTATGAAGGACCAGTGACACTTGCCACAAGCATGTACTTGTCCCAGCTGCAGCTTCACAGGCACAGGAAAGTGAGGACGCTGGAGAAACACCTCTGCCCTGGGATGCTGGATGTCTGCTCGGCCTTCTCCAGGAGGAAGTGGCTTCCATTCAAGGAGCTGGAGAGGTTCTTGGCAGGGATTGCAGCAATGCATCCCCAACACCGAGTCCCGTTGGCAGAAAGGCCGGGGGCAGCTTGAGCTCACGCCTTGGAAGTGCCTTCTTTTTGTCAGCTTGAGGTTTTCCAGAATTCCAAAGCGGAAAGAAAGAGAGGGCTACGAGGAAGCTATTAAAGATACGTAAAATAAACCTGAAGGGAGGAGGAGAGCGTGTTTCATTGAGAAGCTCCGCACGCTACTCGCGGGAAGGAGTGGTGAATGCTTATTATTTTAACAAAGGCTTTTTCTGTCGTGAACAAGAGAAGCAGATGTTTAAAAGACGGACAGGAAGCGGCTGTGACAAATGAAAGGATTTTTGGTTGAATTCATGAGCTGTGCTTCCTGCCAGTAATTCATCCAGCTGTAGGCTGGATCAAAACATAATATTATGGTTTAATCAGCGGGCTTTTTAACACGAAGCCAGAATATACAAGCTCTTGGTGCTACAGGTGAAAAAGCTATCAGTATAGTTGGCTCGGGGGCTTCTTTTTCATTCATTATCCATTCTTTTAAGAAAATACGGTGTCTTTCACCAAACACCTGAGAACCAGAGAGCCCTGTTTTGGAGTCTGCACAAGCAGGTGGAGAAAGGGTAGAGCACTTTCTGGGCATGGCAGATGAAACAGGCTGCCTGGAAGCACAATCCGACTTCTGCTGCTGTCCCAGAAAGCTACTGGCTGCAGGGAGCATTAGACCAAGCTGGTTATCCTTGGGGGAAAAAAAAAAAAAAGCCTGGAGTAAGAACTTTTTTTTCTTTCCTCAGCACAGTTTTGAAAAAGCAGCATGTGTGTGTGTGTGTGCACGCGGGCGCGTGCGTCTGTTCATTTTGATGTTTTCTGCTTCCCTTCCTTCCTCCTAATGAATTCTATTTGTTTACAGCCTCCAGGAAAGCTTGTCACTAGAAATTTCCTTTTGAGTCTTCAGCTCGAGATTTCACAACCACAGAGCTGTTGCAACACAGGGATAAACAGGCTGAGGGAGGCAACTCTGGAGAATTGAGGCTTCTCCTTTTCACCGTTAAGTAAATAGTTACCAAATGTGCCCAGAGATAACGAACTTAATCCCTAGCTGTAAGGAGTGCTAGCAAAAGTGGATTTTTTTTTCCTATCCGAAAACTTGAGAGTGGGCACAGGAATTGTTTGGAATGGCTTATCCTTCCACCACTCCGTATTGGAACAGGTCAGATGCTGGGCTGTTCTCCTGGGACACAGCACTAGGCTGCAGGCTGTACAGGAGCAGGGAGGATGGGAAAGAGGGGTTGCAGGAGCTGCCTGAAGCTCAGAGTCACCATCCTGGATTTGTGCTTCCCACGACAACTGCAGGATCTGGCTGAAGCCGAGAAACAATAACCAGGATAAGCCAGATGCACAGATACCAGCTGCCCTCCATCCCCCTTGGTGAGGCTTTCAGAGGAGGGGTGGGGACACTGAGGCAGCTTCGGCCACGTTTCCTCCTCTGCAGTACAGTCAGCGTGGCTTGAGTGCTGGGTGGGTCTGGGTCCCATCCTGCACTGAGGGTCTCCTGTGGAGCTCATGGTCCTCAGATTAAGCACGCTATCCATAGATCTGCCATGAGAACCAGACAGGCGTTGTCTGCAGGTGACCCTATTGTTATGTCAATGTGTTGGGGGAAGTCTTGCAGTGATGATTTCCAGGGTGCTCTGGCATAACGCGGATAAGGGCTGCTTTCTGGAGGTTGGGATGAAATTCTAGGGCGCGGGGTTTCCTCGCTGCAAAAAAAAAGTGCATCTTCAGACCAACCAAAACTTTTAACCTATACTTGTGAAATTTAGCAAGTGGTTTTGGTGACAGCAGAGCAGGCGTATCTTGACATTTTCAAAATAACTTAAGTGGTTTGTGTTTTTTCACTAGGAAGCAAAGTTTTGGTTCGAAATTTGTCTCAGCTTTGCAGCCAGAAAGCAAAATCCTTCCAGCGAAACAAAAATGTTTCAATTTAAGTTGAATGAAGATTTTTCGGTTCGATGCAAGTTGTACAGAACGTCTCACTTCTTTGAGGAAGAAAAGAAAAGTCTCTCTAAGGAGTAATAATAGAAATTTTTTTACCTATTTCTGTTTCTTGGGGTGTGCAGGATAACTACTGACACAAGGAAACCTGTCAGATGTAGAGGGCCAGATCCCTCACTCATGCTGTGAAGACACATTTAAGGACTTATATGCTAGACCAGTTGAGCTAAGGAATAAAGACAGGGGAACTAAATGCACCTTCCCTCTCTTCAGTAGCAGAAAACAGAGGAGCCACCTCATCTGTTCAGCACACAGCCTGAGCCCACATCAGAGCAGCTGAAGAAGGTGTAGTGGGATCTGCTGCCAACCAGCTTTTTGAGGCAACGGAAATCAGACTGGATGTTAGGAGAAAATTTTTCACAGAAAGAGTAGTTAGATACTGGGATAGGCTGCCCAGGGAGGTGGTTGAGTCACCATCCCTGGAGGTGTTTCAGGGTGGTTTAGATGTGGTGTTGGGGGATATGGTTTAGGGGAGAACTTTGTAGAGTAAGGTTGGTGGTTGGACTCGATGATCCCAACGGTCTTTTTCAACCTGAATGGTTCTATGATTCATAGAATCATATAGTTTGGGTTGGAAGGAACCTTTCAATGTCATCTGGTCCAACTCCCCTGCAATGAGCTGGGACATCTTTAACTAGAGCAGGTTGCTCAGAGCCCCGTCCAGCCTCACCTTGAATGTTTCCAGGGATGGGGCATCAACCACCTCTTTGGGCAACCTGGGCCAGTGTTCCACCACCCTCATTGTAAAAAATTTCTTATTTATATCTAGAGACTTGAAAATGATTTGAGTTTTCCAGTCTCCCTACCACAGCACAGCATGCACTAATCCTCTCTGCGGTGTAGTGGAGAAGGAGGCTCCCCAGGTCCTTTTGTCCCATAGAGCAACTTCACCGCCAGAACTGCGCCCAGGAAGTGGCAGCTCCTTGGTAAACAGCATAATCGTTAAATGTCAGCTACTGCTTATGGTTTAATTGCTTTTGAATTTTCGCAAGCAGCTCCGCATTCATAGCAAATTGACATTTCATACATTCGAGACTGCACTATTAGCTGCACAATGGAAGAGGCTGGTTTTCTGTAAATATTGAGATTTGGTAATTATAACCTGACGCTTATTAACACTCCACGGCAGATAAATGCTTGGGCTGCTGAATCTGCTGTGGGCAAACCTCCTTCCGGAAGGATGGTCTTATCAGTGAGTGGAGGAAGGCTCTAGCTGCCATACTCCATTAACACCACGTTAATGAGCCAAGAGCCCACGCACCACAAGGAAAACATACCCTGAAGTGTAGCAGATGGGCTCAGAAGCCAGAGCCACACAATGGGGAAACCTAGGCAATGATAGCTAAATTCAAGAGAAAACAAAAGCTGGGCAGCTTGGCCCTCTTCGTAGTAAATATCCTAGAGTAACAGACATTCTTGGATCTCACTGGGTCAAATCCTGGCCGTGCAGGACTTTACATTGATTTCAGGAGGACTTGGGTCTCACCTGGTTACAGGCAGCATGTCAAAACCCATCCAGAAACCACTGCTGATTGCCTAAGCTCTGCACTGGCATCGCCAGGGAGATCCTCCAGAGATGGTCATGGAGGACTTGAGAGTCAGTCCTTCAGATAACTGCACTGCTGACCCACAGCAAGGCTCTGCACATCGTCTTGCTGGAGCTGCTTAAAGTAAACAAGAGTTGGCAAATGTGACTAAATCACTGTGAGGTGAAACACAAATGTTAATCATGTAAATGATTAACAACCATCTATTACTCATACGTGAATGACACTTCCCCACACACCAGTAAAAGTGCTACAGCATCATTCGTGATAGCAATGATGTCATAGAAGAGAAAGCCCCCACGCTTAAATGTATTTGCTGAGAGGCAGTGGTGGTTGTACTTGTTCTGTTATGGACTAGAGTAAGTGGCTGGGCACTAGAATGGACTGCCCAGGGAGGTGGTGGAGTCACCATCCCTGGAGGTGTTTAAAAAACGAGTGGATGTAGCACTTGAGGCAATGGTCTAGTGGTTAGGGAGATGTTGGGATGAAGGTTGGACTGATGATCCTGGTGGTCCTTTCCAACCATAATGATTCTATGATTCTAAGTTGGCTGGGGGAACTGGGGTTGTTCATTCTGGAGAAGAGAAGGCTGAGGGGAGACCTTGTTGCTCTCTACAACCGCCTGAAAGGAGGTTGTAGAGAGGTGGGGGTTGGCCTCTTCTCCTGAGTAACTAGCGATAGGATGAGAGGAAATGGCTTCAAGTTTCACCAGGGAAGATTTAGATTGGATATTAGGAAAAATTTCTTTACTGAAAGAGTGGTCAGGCATTGGAACAGGCTGGCCAGGGAGGTGATGGAGTACCCACCCCTGGAGGTGTTCAAAAAGCTTGTAGACATGGCACTTCAGGACATGGTCTAGTGTCGGGGTGACAGTTGGACTTGATGATCTTAGTGGTCTCTTACAACCCTAATGATTCAATGATTTCAAGCCTCTCAACCTTCCCACCAGCACCGCATCACTCTGCCTCGTTGCCGTTCGTGAACACGTTGTGTACATGGAGGACAACATGCAGATGAAGTAGCTTTCAGCTGTATGTGCCAGACGGAGCAGACGTGTCCTTGAAGCCCTTTGATGTAGCTGTGTGTCACTACTGTTCTTACAGTGCTGCTGTTTGTAGGCAGCGGTACTCGTATCAGGATGAGGACTCTGTATGTCAGCCTGCTAAAATTTCCACCTGTTGCTGCTTGTGAATGCAGAATGATTTCAAACAGAGGAAAACTGTTTTCCGGGGGTTTTGGCACAGTCAGGAATTTTTTGACAAAGCAGCTCGCCCACCTGGTTTTGATACAGTGGTTGTTGGGAGAGGCTTTTTGGTCAAAAATGCAATTTCCAGTCACCCAGAGGAAGGCTGTTGGCATCTTCCATCCCTGTCCTGGTCTCTGTGTCAGTGTGCCCAGCGGAGGGGCAGCTGAGCCCCGCAGATCCCACTGGATGGTGATCTCTGCACCATGGAGATCCTCGACTCCATGCGTGCCTGCTCAGAAAAAAGAGCAAGAACCAGGGAGCAGTCGTACAAAAAGGCCTTATTAAACACGGAGTGGGAAAGAGGTAAGGACTCCAGTGTATACCTGATCCTCCAAAGGGGCCTCTTGCTCAGGGTTGGTCTGGAAAATGAGGTGCTTGGTAGAGCAGAACTTGGCCAGTGTTCATGGTGCCAGGGCTGGCAAGATGGGAACGCAGCCTCCAACACATGTTTCCAGTTTCCAGTGGCCAAGAAGAGATTTGGGGTAATAATACAGATGCCTGTATTAAATTTATTGAAGTGATAGTCAGCTCTGTCATCTTCCACATCTGACCTGCCAGACAGCGGTGACTGCGAGGCACCTTCACCATGGTGTTCTGATGCAAGCTTCTCGTCAGGGCCATCTTCTGATTAGCCAAAACTTTCTTGCCCTCCCTCTGCTGCAAACAGGGCTTGTCACCTGTTTCTCATCTGTTTTCCTTATAGGGGAGAAATAATTGGTACATCTGGGCGTTACTGGAGAAATGGCTTGGCTGAAGCCATGATGTAATTACAGACTGAACAGAGCCATGCTGATGCCTTGTAAAGACACTTGGCCTCTGAGTGCCTCGTATCGTCACGTGTCCATTCAGATGACTTTTTTGGGGAAGAAGAGGGAGAGAGAAGGGCAGCGTGGAAAGCTGACCATGGCTGACCTATCCCATGCGTGGGCAGTAAACCCTGAAGATACAAAACCCCTCCCACCGCAGCAGAGAAACAAACGTCCTGCCCAGTAAAATGGACCAACGGCTCATTTTCCAAGAGGCTTGCTTTCCCAGGGATTTGATGATCCCGGGTGTGACAACTTCCTCCTGGCCTTTTGGAATTGCAGGGAGACACCAAACCAAAATAGCTCGTTTTCACTGTTTTGGTGGTGCTCTCTGCTAAATAGCAACACATGACTGCTGGTACACCACAGAAGCCAGTAACCTAATGTAAAGCGTGCTGACGGGCTCTGGCAGCAGCCTGTGCTGTCTGAGAGGAGAAGATAGTGCAGGGAACCACAAACCTCTGATGGCTCTGTGCGTGTTTTGAAAGGGGCTCCCAGACAGATCCCTGCAAACTCCCAGCCCTCCCTCCCAGAGGTGACACTTCCAGTGTCAGGAGAAAGTGTTTGGAGCTTCAGGGGTGTTTTACATCATGGGTGCATGGCACATCACAGAGCCACATGGCAGCAGAATGGTTGAGGTTTAGAAGAGACCTCTGGAGATCATCTGGTCTAACCCCCCCTGCTCAAGCAGGGCTGTCTAGAGCTGACAGCCCAGGACCATGTCAAGGGGAATGAATCATGTCCATAGCACCAAGCTGGTAGCATCTGCTTTGTGCTGTGGAGTTTGGGTGCAGTTCTGCATAGTCCAGGTGGATGTTAAAAGTTTAGAAGGTTTTGCGTTGAAGGACGTTGCAAACACCCGTGTAAGGTGCTGCTGCAGTAACTGAGCCAGCCCCATGCAGAACTGGATGGCCAATGGGAGCTGGATCTTGTGCTGTCAGTTGGCATGTCTTTGCTGTGCTGTTGGGTTAGGGAGGTACAGGATTTCAGAATACAGGGGAAACATAAACCTTTGGGAGTTGGGCATGTGTCTGGGGTCACTCTGGCCTCCACCCTGCATCTCTTCCATAGTTCGGTGTGGTGCATTCACAGGGGACACCATGGCAAGGAAGAGAGTTTTCCTAGGGTGAGGCTCATCCTCCACACCTCATGGTGAGCCATTCCCTGAAATTTCTCCAAACAGAGGAACCTCACCTGCATAGATCACTCTGTGATCTCGTGCTATTTTGGAGGAGTGGCAGTCTGTGTTCACATTCTTCTCTGGTTTTATTTCTCCTACGAAATTGTCATACCTCTGAGCCGTAGTAATGTATTATCAAAATATTCAAATAGATGGGTATAACGGTCTTATCTTGCACATACGGAAAGATCTAGAATGAGAATGGGTAAAGATTTAGCCATGACACAGGTGGAAGTGGCATTTGCAGAAGGCAGAAGAGAGCAGAGCAGGGCGGCATTGGCGCTGGACCTCTGCAAGCTCCACACCAGTCAAATATCTAGCTTTAGTTCCACAGCCAGAGACTACCATTTCTATTTCTTTCTTTCCAAGCAGGGAAGAAAGTTTACATCCTTTTGGGCTCGACTAAAATGGAGCAATCTGTTCATTTAGCTGCTGAGAAGGGAAATTAACTTCATTCTTACCCATCTACCTTATTAGTACAAATATTGCGGCTGCATTATCCTGTCCCACATAAAACCCTGGACAGTAGAGCCTTTTAATTGTCTGGCTAATTGTTTGGCCTCGGAGCTGTCTATTGCCGATTGTCTAATTCTCATTAGAATGCCAGCTGACACCGAGTCCTCCAAAGCTCCCTTTAGCTGCTTTGAACCACTTCGGGACTCATTTGGCAGTGCTGAAAGCGCTTAGAGAAAGGCAACCGACAATAAGAAGCACAGTGCGGATGTTTCTCTCCTCTAATGCGTTCAGCATTTCGAATCTTGGCCATAAAGGGGTTTTGGTGCTGGTTAAGATGTGTGCATCCCTCCAGAGTCGCAGCGTTGTTGTTAGTGTTCAGCAGCATGTGAAATAGGTGCAGGGAAAATCTAGGCACCTGTGCTTCATCTGAAATATCTCCTTCTAAAACCAATGGTGTTTTTCATCCTAGGAATAAGGAATAAATCGGGATGGCAGGGCGCGGGCCCCCGGCGAGAGAAAGGATGGGTCTGTGTTACAGTGCTCATTGTTAACCCTGCGTGAAGCATTTCAGAGGACAGCCCTACAGAACCTGAAGAGACAAAGTCTTAGGTTCACACTCTAAATTCACTGCCATTTGTTATCGCCATGGAGCCCTTTTTTTTCACTTTGTGACACTTCAGCACCCATTTCAGACTCTGGCTTGGTCCATTGCCATAGTTAGAAAATTTTCCTGCTGTCTGTTCCTTCACTTATCTTCTCTGAACAGCTCTCAGCAATCTAGTGAGTCACCAAAGCTTGAGCCATGTTGCCATCAAACAGATGCCATCAAAGAGCGATTGAAGGAGCTGGGACTGTTCAGTTTGAGGAAGAGGAGGCCAAGGGAAGACCTCATCACTCTCTACAACTACCTGAAAGGACATTGTAGAGTGCTTGCTGCTGGTCTCTTCTCACAGGTCATTAGCCATAGAACAAGAGGGAATGGCTTCAAGCTGCACCAGGGTAGGTTTAGACTGGACGTTAGGAGAAAATTGTTCATGGAAAGAGTAGTCAGGTACTGGAATAGGCTGCCCAGGGAGGTGGTTGAGTCACCATCCCTGGAGGTGTTTCAGGGTGGTTTAGATGTGGTGTTGGGGGCTATGGTTTAGGGGAGAACTTGTAGAGTAGGGTTGATGGTTGGACTTGATGATCCCAAGGGTCTTTTCCAACCTGAATGATTCTATGATTCTATTCTATGAACAAACACAAACAGGTAGGAAAACTCAGTGGGGCAGGACCCCCCCAGAGTCATCTTCCCTACTACCACCATTGCCCTAAGAGAAGATGGGGAAAAAATGTGTTCTTGCCAGGTTTCAAGTGACATTTGCTAACCTAAAACCTAAACAGGGATTAAAATGGGGCCAGCTAGTGAAACTGGAGGGTAGAGATCTGCTGCAGGTCTATTGGCTGTTTTTGCACTGGATTCCTTGATGACAAACATGGGAGAAGAGTAGGAAAGGCATCAGTGCTGCAATGGTGGAGGGTTTGCTGGCTTCCTGCAGGTGGGAGGACCTCTTGCTTGACTAGGGATTCTTGGCCATTGGGAGGCAGTTCCCTAAGGCTGCCTTTTGCTGCATCCTGCCAGTTCATTGAGCAGAACAAAAGGTTTCAGGGTGCCTTAAAGCTCGGGAGGCTGCCCACAGGCTTTCCCAGCTTCTCCCTCCACTGAAGCCTGGTGAGCGGGTGGGCAGAGATGAGGGAAGCCCTGGCAGCCTCTCTGCCATCCTGTGACAGCAGGCATCGCACCAGCACACCCAGGTCACCCGTCTCTGGCAACCACGGCCGTGTATTTTGGAAGCATTGCCTTTGACAGCTTTCAAAATGAAAATACTACAAGATTGCAGCTTTGTAAAAATGTGACCTTTGGGGATTTCCTCGCAATTCTTGGAGAAAAGAGTTTGGAAGAGTCACGTACAGAGTTCAGGGAATTCCTGCGTGTTGTCCCAGCCTACCCCAGGCCTTGCCATGTGTTCTTCTCCTGAACATCTTGCACCACCGTCCCTCAAGATATGTTAACTGCCTACTGCATCGCTGTCTACAGCCAAAGCTGTTAATGATATTTCCTGCCAGCAAGGGCAGCTGAGTCCTTCTGTCTGGCATACACAACTTCTGTTTATGTCTTGTTTGGAAGATGTAGTACCAAAATTTTGTATCAACGGTTCCTTCTTATGTGAAAGATAAAAGGGGGAAGAGAATAAATCTTCTCCCATCTTGCAGCTTGAGGTGCTGGCTCAAAAAAAAAAGTCCTGTAGACCACAGCCAGAATGAACGTGGTTCAAAGAGCAATACAGGGCCATCAATTCAGCCTGGAATCTCTTCCTTCCATCCTAAGAGGGGGCATTGAGGTGCTGGAGCATGTGCAGCAAGGGGCAATGAAGCTGGTGAAGGGTCTAGAGCACAAGTCTTATGAGGAGCAGCTGAGGGACCTGGGGGTGTTTAGCCTGGAGAAAAGCAGGCTCAGGAGAGACCTCGCTCTCTACAACTATTAGAAAAGAGGTTGTAGAGAGGTGGGGATTGGGCTGTGCAACCAAGTAACAAGCGATAGGACAAGAGGAAGTGGCCACAAGTTGTGCTAAGGGAAGTTTAGATGGGATATTAGGAAGAATTTCTTCACAGAAAGGGTTATCAGGCACTGGAACGGGTTGCCCAGGGCGGTGGTGGAGTCCCCGTCCCTGGAGGTATTTGAAAGACGTATAGACATCTTGCTTAGGGATATGGTTTAGTCGAGGACTTGTCAGTGTTACGTTAATGATTGGACTCGATGATCTTAAAGGTCTTTTCCAGCCTAGATAATTCTGTTACTCTGTGACTTCCTACATTTTTCAATACAGTTCCACTGCCCTCATAGCGTTAATTTCCCAAGCATTTTTTAAAAAAATACATGAACTTCTTTTGCCATGGATTTCTCTTCCTCATTTTCTTGCTGTCTAGAAAATCAGTGTTCTCTCCTGACATTTTCTCCTGTCTCATGCAAAAGGAGACCATGTTATGGGTGTCTCCTTTAGCTGTGAGCACAGATGGAATTTATGGCTTCTTTGGGTTGTATTTAGAACTGTTTTAAAAGCATGTCAAATGTCATCTGCAAAAACTCCTGTTAGGCTGTTTCTTCTTCTTTACTGAGAGAGTGGTTGGGCACTGGAACAGGCTGCCCAGGGAGGTGGTGGAGTCACCATCCCTGGAGGGGTTTAAAAATCAAGTGGATGTAGCACTTGAGATTATGGTCTAGTGGTTAGGGAGATGTTGGGATAAAGGTTGGACTTGATGATCCTGGGGGTCCTTTCCAACCATAATGATTCTATGATTCTCCAGGCTCCGCACACTTTGCAACTGCTGTGGCACACAAGGCACAGATCCTCAATCCTCAGTCCTACCATGTCTCTTGTCTATTGTCTAATTGCCTTTAGGTCTCACCGCCTTGTAAACTTTTATGACTTTTGTCATTTGTAGATTTTTTTTTTTTTATCAGTTACAGCTCAGTTCTCTAGCCTTGATTTTTCAGGTATCCACAAGTATCTGATTAATTTTTCCTTTTAGCCTAGGCTTCTAAGGAAACAAATCTCATCCAGTTGTATTTCTTGTCTGTAATAACTTCTGGGCAATTTTGCAACCAAATTGGACAGAAGGTTAAAGGTCTGCAACATGGAAGTTCCTTCAGTTTCCATGAAAATTAGTCTTGTCAGAAGAAAGAGAAAGAAATTAAGCTGGCACTGGAGGAAAGATAGCTGCCAACTGCCCAGCTAGCCAGCAGGATCCGGCCACAGCAGTTTGTCCCACCAAACAGGCTGGGAATGTGAGAGGGAGTTGAGCAAACTGCTGTTTGGGGGTGGGATTTTTGAGGACACAGGGCACCAACCTTCAAGAAGCTGGAGTTTACCATATCCGTTGCTCATGGAATGACTTTATGAAATAAGAAGGCTAAACAAACATTTTCCTTCCTCCTGATTGCGTGTCATTTCTTTTCAAGTCAACGCTTCTGCAAACAAGAGTCTAATGTTAGCACAGCTTCCCCAGAAGAGATTTCCAAGACTCTCTGCTCCCAGCAGCTCTTAGTGAAATTAATGGGAGCTGCTGGGGCTCAGTGCTTCCAAAAATAAAAACACTTTGCCAGTGGTACAGATGCAGATGTCTAAATTTAAGCTGTAGTTTTTGAGCATCTGGGGCCTAAATCCATGTCTGAGCACTTCAAAACAAGTGCCCTGATTTTTTTCTTGGTACTGAAGAGCCTTCCTCAAGTCGAGGGACTTAGGGGCCATATGGATCATCCTATATTTGGAAGTCAAGGGGTAGCTATAGGTAACTGAAATTTCGGCACACAAATCGGAGCACGAATGGGCCCTCCACCTGAGAGCGGGGCTTTTCCAGGCGTTCAGCCTTGGCGTAAATGATCTAAGGTGGAGGCTGCTGGAGTCCAGAGGGAAAGAGTTAAGTCAACACAGAGCACTTCAGAAGGCTCCCAGCTCAGCGTGTACATCTGTGTTTAAGAAGGATGCCGGAATAAAAAATACTTTGCAGGTGCAACACGACCAAATTAGCACGGTGGAAGAAACCGTAGGTTTTGAAAAATCCTTGCACTGGAGCGGTGGCTCTTGCAGCTTATTGCTACCCACATACCAGGGGCTTTTTGTGTTTATTTTCCCTGCGTGCCTTGTTGTTTTAAGAAAAAGGAACAAACAGGGAGCAGTTGGCTGGCAGAGCCTGCGAACTCGGCGGGAGCTGCCAACGGGCCTTGCTGGGTCTTTGCAGTGAAAGGAGCGGGCTTGTGGAGTTACAACCGCTCCACAAACCTCTCCTGCCCTGGTCCTGCCCCCGATCAATGGGGCTTTGTGTAGAGGCAGGGGCTGCTGGGCTGAGAAGCCTCCGAATTCACTGCCCAAGGTGGAGGGCTGCCTTTAACCCTTCCCTGGCTCTACTGCAGCACTTTGGTCCAAGCTTGCTTTCCTTCTTCTGGCATCAGGAAACAAAAACCCAACCAACCAAAAAAACCCAACAAACACAACAACCCAACCAAACAATAATAATAAAAAAATACCAAACCCCCAAATACCCTCCAAAAAAAAACAAGCAAAGAAAAAAACACTTTCTCCAGATTGAGCACAAACTAAGCGAACAGGAGTTTAGATGTGGCTGACGAGGGAGCTGATCTGTAAGTGTTGAAAAGTTCAGTCCATCGCTAACATAGCCCAAGCCAACACCCTGTCCTCAGTAATGTGGGAGAAGAACTGTGGTTGAATGAAAAGGGGCAGGATTTGTTTGATCAGGAGTAGATGATTTATCACCTTTTGTTTGACAGCTGCAGGAGTCAATGTACTATCGAGTTGGAGGTGGCTGCCACTAAGGAGATTTACCTGTAAATGTGCCCCCTGAGTGAAAAAGTCTGGATTTAATAAAGAGGCCAGATTTACCACAAGCAAATGAGAGGCTGCAGAGGCCCACATGATTAAGTGACAAAATGGAGGTGGAAACTGGGAGGAAATGAGGTGAAACGCAAGGGAACGACAGGTCGAAAATATGGATTGAAAAGCAGAAGAGGGTAAAACATCTGGGCAGGAGACTTGAGAGGCTCTTAAGTGCAAAAAGGCAGGAGAAACATTGTTCAAATACCCTTATATAGCATTGGCCTTCAGTCTTTGCCTGTCCTCCGCTGGAAAATGTGGCAAAAACATTGCCAAAGGTTCCTAGTGCTATTTATGGAAATGAGATAAAATTGAAGCCAGGTTTGGGGTAAGCAAAACCTCCTTATTCCGTAGCTGTAAAACCAAAACCCTGGTTTGGATTAAGGCCCCACTGGATCTGCATCTTCAGTGCTGGTGAGAGGGGAGCTGATTGGCAAGCAATCCCATCAGTGTATCGCTCTGCCTTGGAGAGCTGCTGGGAGCTGGCTGTCACAGGAACGCAACACTGCAGAGCTCTTCTGCTCTACGCATTTGTTTAAACTTGACAAAAACTCAGGCCCTTAATCTGCAACAGTTTATTTGAACTGGCTGGGAAAGACAAGCTTGTGATTGTTGTTGTTTGAAAGCCCTGTAATTAAAAAGCTTGTACTGAAGATTTGTAGATGCGTGTCCACCAAAGTACATGAGGATCTGCTTGTGGAGTACCCAACACTGGGAAGGGAAAACTGTGTGCACACAGGGAAGACCTGGTGTTGATCTGCATGAGGGTAGGGAGGCTCTATAGAGGGACTTGGATAGATTGAATCGATGGGCCAGCGTTGACGGTATGAGCTTCAACAAGGCCAAGGGCCAGGTCCTGCACTTGGGCCACAACAATCCCATGCAACGCTCCAGGCTTGGGGAAGTGTGGCTGGAAAGCTGCCAGGTGGAAAAGGACCCGGGGGTTCTAATGGTCAAGCGGCTGAAGATGAGCCAGCAGCGTGCCCAGGTGGCCAAGAAAACCAATGGGATCCTGGCTTGTGTTAGAAATGGTGTGACCAGCAGAAGCAGGGAGGTGATTGTGTCCCTGGACTCAGCACTGGTGAGGCCACACCTTGCATGTTGTGTCCAGTTTTGGGCACCTCAAGACAAGAGAGATCTCGAGGTGCTGGAGCGAGTGCAGAGGAGGGGCAATGAAGCTGGTGAAGGGCCTGGAGAATAAATCTTATGAAGAGCGATTGAAGGAGCTGGGACTGTTTGAGGAAGAGGAGGCCAAGGGGAGACCTCATCACTCTCTACAACTACCTGAAAGGACATTGTAGAGTGGTTGCTGCTGGTCTCTTCTCATAGGTCATTAGCCATAGAACAGGAGGGAATGGCTTCAAGCTGCACCAGGGTAGGTTTAGACTGGACATTGGGAGAAAATTGTTCGTGGAAAGAGTAGTCAGCTACTGGGATAGGCTGCCCAGGGAGGTGGTTGAGTCACCATCCCTGGAGGTGTTTCAGGGTGGTTTAGATGTGGTGTTGGGGGCTATGGTTTAGGGGAGAACTTGTAGAGTAGGGTTGATGGTTGGACTCGATGATCCCAAGGGTCTTTTCCAGCCTGAATGATTCTGTGATTCTATGGTGTCAGAGTCCCAAAGACAGGCACTTAGGAGTCACCTGGAAGAGCTGTACATGAGCACCCCACACACAACGTCCTTGGGGGGTTATGCCTGTCCAGCATGTAGGTGTCTGTTTACCCGCCTCTTTGCAGGACTGAGTGACCTCAGTCCCTTTGGCTGAGTTCACGTGCATGCATGCTCAGCGGACGCATCTTTAGTGCTACTTTCTAAACCCTGGCCCCAATTTTGGACCAATTTACTATTCCAACGAAATGAACCTGCAAAACATGTGGCACAAATAGCATTCGCCTAAGTGGCCTTGCGCTGTTCAGGTTTGATTTGTGGCTTCTCTTTGCATCCCCATTCGTGGGGGGGTCTGTGAGAGATCTTGAAACAGAATAAACTGAAACCTGTCTGCAGCTGCCTTTCATCAGGGAGGGCTGCAGACAGGCTCCAGCACGGAGCGTCCGTCTAGGGCAATTGCCGCTACTACCGTGGAGGACCATGCGTGGACACATTACGGCCACTTACAGAGGGGGGAAAAAAGGAAGAGAGAGCAAGGAGAAAGAAAGAAATCATTAAAAAAACCCCCACCACTCCGATGGAGATTTGGAAGTGGATTGTAAATCACATTTAGACATAAATCCTTTGAGTTCACAATTTCCATAGATTACTGGCGTCTGTGGACCCCAGATAGACTGTTAATCACCAAGATTGTTCTAATCTTCCTATGGGAGGTTTTTCAAAGGAAGTATTGAATTACTCCAATTCTTAGCGGGGCTGGGTTTGAACTTGCAAGAAAGTGCTTTAAATCCGGATGCATACATTAATGCCAGGCCTATAAAGCGAGGGTGTAATGCTTGTGACTTTCGTACCTCCTGATGTATAATTTAGGACGTAGGCACTGGGTGGATGTTAGGCACTGGAACAGGCTGCCCAGGGAGGTGGTGGAGTCACCATCCCTGGAGGTGTTTAAAAAACAAGTGGATGTAGCACTTGAGGCTAGGGTCTAGTGATTAGGGAGATGTTGGGATGAAGGTTGGACTTGATGGTCCTGGAGGTCCTTTCCAACCATAATGATTCTATGATTCCTTATCCAGGCAATAAAACTTCACAAGAGACACATGTGCTCAGCCGTGCCCAGTGGTAAGTGTATTACAAACTGTTAGGCCCACATTGTCCTCTTTGGCCCTTGTGTGTCCTTTGAAGCACATCTCTGGTCTTTGCGCAGAGCCATGCTTGACTCGTGTGCCAAGGCTGAGCCATGCCCCAATTGGATTGTGCTGCAGCGTAGCATTTCACACCTGCCCCTACACCCAGCTCCCATCACACTCTTGGAAGTAAGCAGAGTTAAAAATGGTTAAAAACAGTTCTGTTTGGTAGGGAAAACTTTGTACGGAGAGAGCAAAGCGGCGGTCCCTGCTGATGACCAGAGCATGCAGAGGAACATCAGAGGACATCATCAGAATAAACCTAATTGTGCTCACACCTATATAAATGCAAAGCTGGAGTTGCTTCTACTGAACACGCTAGAGGGAAGCTGGTGTGAGGTGGAAAGCCCGATTGCTGTGTCAGATTCACCACTGGCACATGAAAATGAATGGAATTACACCAGGGATTATACTGTCCCCATATGGGTTTTTATGCCTGGTAACTCCTCGGCTTTAATGGGTATCAAATTTGCGCCTGCTCTGCTGGGTCGTGCAGCCAAATGCTTTTGCTCCAGTGCTCAGGGATTAAACAGACAATTGAGGTTTCTCAGAAAGGATGTGGAAAATGTAAATCAAAAAGAGAGTCACTGGAACTGGTTGCAGTGCTGACAGCCCTTACAATGGGCGCTGCCTCCAGCCACTCGCAGTGACCGGCTGCAGCAGCGCCCAGGCTGATGCACAGCAGCCGTGGGGGGGGGAGAATGGGACGTGGAACTGAGAGCCCATGAGCTATAGAGTCATAGAATGTTCTAG